>JAGSMT010001408.1:0-11447 GCA_029286875.1 Lamproptera curius
CGTTTTCCCTCCAAACATGCCGATTTGTTTCGTTTGAGTCATTTTCTGCTATTTAAATATGCGATCCATTACCCCCATAGAACGGAATGCATTGACGGTTTTTATTACTTGTGTTCTTCGGTAAATTATCAACCTGTCCCCGATTTCTTCTGATCAAAGATTCCTTTCTTTGTTTAAATATATCCCTCATATAATCGTTCATAAATGGACATCCCAATTTTTTAACTTTGTGTTATGGTTCCTGTCTCTCACATGCCGATTTGTTTTGGATAACGAGTCATTTCTCTATTTAAATATGCGTCCGTATCAATATAACGGTTTTGCATTGACGGTTCCCAATACTTTTTTCTTGCGGTAAATTATCAACCTGCTTGGATTTCCGTCAGATTCATATCTGTTGTTTAAAATATCCCTCGATTAATCTTTTATAAATGGACTTTCAAATTTAAAAAACTGCGTTTCTTGGTAACTGTCTCTCAAACAGCCGAATTTTTTCATCCGGTTTTCTGCTATTTAAATGCGCTCGTATAAGCCCTTCTGAGCCATTGACCAATACTTGTGCTCTTTCGGTAAATTATCAACAATACTTGCCACTTCTTTTGATCAAGATTCATATCTGTTGTTAAAAATATCCTTCGTATAATCGATCATAAATGGACATCCCGATTTTAATAATTCGATTACGCGGTAACTGTCTCTCAAATATACCGATTTGTTTCGATTACAGTCAATCTGCTATTTAAATATGCGCTCCGTTAAGCCAATTCCGGAATCAATGACGTTCAATACAATGTTCTTGCGGTAAATTATCAATTACTTGGATTTCTTATGTCGAATTCATCTTTGTTTAAATTACCGATTAATCGTTCATAAATGGCATCCCAGGTTTAAACTATTGTGTTTCCCGGGCACTGTCTCTCAAACATGCCATTTGTTTCGATTACGGTAATTCTCTATTTTATATACGCTCTGTATTACCCATATAACTGTATGTCTTGACCGTCCAATCGAGTTTTGGTAATTAATCAACGAACTTGCCGTTTTTTTGATCAAGATACATATCTTTATTTTCACCTCTTCAAAATCGTTCAAAATGGTTTAAAATTTAAAAAACTGCGTTTTTGGTACCTGTCTACTCAAACATGAATTTTTCGATCCGGTCATTCTGTTTTAAATTCCCTCGTTAAGCCCTATAACTGTATGCATTGACGGTTTTCCAATACTTGTGCTCTTTCTAAATTATAACATTACTTGCCGACTTCTTTTGATCAAATTCTATCTGTTGTTAAAATATATCCTTCATATAATCGATCTAAAGGACGTCCCCGATTTTAATAATTCGATTACGCTTGTCTATCAAATATCCGATTTGTTTGCAGTCTATCTGCTATTTTTAAAATAGCGCTCCGGAAACCAAACCAAAAAAATGACGGTTCAATCTTTGTTCTTGCGGTAAATTATCAACCTGTACTTGCCGATTTCTTAGTCAAATTCATATCTGTTGTTTAAATATATCCCTCAATTCGATCATAAATGGACATCCCAGGTTTTAACTATTGTTTTATCCGGGTTCACTTTCTCTCAAACATGCCGTTTGTTTCGATTACAGTCATTTCTGCTTTTAAATACAGCGCTCTTAAGCCCATATAACGGAATGCATTGACGGTTCATTACTTGTGTTCTTTCGGTAAATTATCAACCTGTACTTGCCGATTTCTTTGATCAAGATTCATATCTGTTGTTAAATATATCCCGATATAATCGTTCATAAATGGACATCCCAGGATTTAAACTATTGTGTTTATCGCGGTTTACTGTCTACTCAAATATGCCGATTTGTTTGATTACGAGTCATTTCTGCCATTTAAATAAGCGTCCGTATAGCCCATATAACTGGAATGCATTGACGGTTTATTACTTGTGTTCTTGCGAGTAAATTATCAACCTATACTTGCCGATTTCTTTGATCAAAGATTCATATCTGCTGTTTAAATATATCCTCAATATAATCGTTCGTAAATGGACATCCAGGATTTTAAACTGCGTTATCCGGTACAGTCTTCTCAAAAATGCCGATTTGATTCGATTACGAGTCGTTTATGCTATTTAAATATAGCGCTCCGTATAAGATACAACGGTTTGCATTGGGTTAAATCTCGTGTTCTTTCGGTAAATTATCAACATTAACGCCGACTTCTTTTGATCAAATTCCTTATCTGCTGTTTAAATATATCCCTCCATATAATCGATCATAAATGGAACATCCCAAGTTTTTAACTGTTGTTTTTCGCGGTTCACTGTCAACTCAAACATGCCGATTTGTTAAGATTACGAATCATTTCTGCTATTTAAATAAAGCCTCCTATAAGCCCATTTAACGGAATGCATTGACGGTTCTTACCGTTTCTTGCGGTAAATTATCAACCTATACTTCCCGATTTCTTTTGATCCAAATTCATATCTGCTGTTTAAAATTTCCTGATAATAAAATCATAAATGGATATCCAAAATTTAAAACACTGCTTTATCGCGGTTTTCTCTTAAACATGCAGATTTGTTTGGATTACAGTCATTTTGCCTTTCTAAAATACCGGCTCCCGTATAAGCCCCATATAACGGTTTTTACATTGACGGTTCCAATACTTGTGTTCTTGCGGAAAATTATCAACCTGTTTCGCCGATTTCTTCCAATCACGATTCCATATCTGTTGTTCAAATATATCCCTCGATATAATCTTTTTATAAATGGACATTCCAAGATTTAAAAAATTGCGTTGTCTTGGTACCTGTCTCTCAAACATCCGAATTTTTCGATACCGGAGTCATTTTTCTATTATTTAAATGTAACCTCCCAAAAGCCCATATAACTGTTAGCCATTGACGGTTTCTTGTGCTCTTTCCGGTAAAATTATCCAACATATACTTGCCGACTTCTTTTGATCAAGATTCATATCTGTTGTTAAAAATTATCCTTCGATATAATCGATCATAAATGGACGTCCCTGATTTTAATAATTGCGATTACGCTTCACTGTCTACTCAAATATGCCGATTTGTTTCGATTACAGTCATATCTGCTATTTAAATATAATCCGTATAAAGCCAATACAACGGGTATGCATTGACGGTTTCAATACTTGTGTTCTTTCGGTAAATTATCCAACCCTATACTTCCGGTTTTTTGATCAAAGATTCATATCTTGATTAAAATTATCCCTCGATATAATCGATCATAAATGAACATCTCAGCATTTTAAAAACACCGTTTAGCGGTACAGTCTTCTCAAAATCCGATTTGATTCGATTCGAGTCGTTTTGCTATTTAAATAAAAAGCGCTCCGTTATAAGCCCCATACAACGGTATGCTTGACGGTTCAATACTTTGTTCTTTCGGTAAATTTCAACCTATACTTGCCGATTTCTTTTGATCAAGATTCATATCTGTTGATTAAATATATCCCTCGATATAATCGATCATAAAACATCTCAGCATTTTAAAAACCTGCTTATAGCGGTACCTGTCTACTTAAACATGCCGATTTGTTTCAAACGAGTCATTTCTGGTATTTAAATATAACGCTTGGTATAAACTCATATAACTGTAAACCCCGACCTTCAATCTTGTGTTATTGCGGTAAATTATCAACATGTACTTCCCGGTTTGTTTTGATCAAGATTCATTTCTGTCGTTTAAAGACATCCCTCGATATAGTCGCTCATAAATGGTCATTCAATTTTAATAATTGCGTTATTACGGTATATTGTTCTACTCAACCATGCCGATTTGTTTCGATTACGAGTCGTTTTTGCCATTTAAATATAGCCTCCGTATAAGCCCATACAACGGTATGCTTGACGGTTCAATACTTATAATCTTGCGGTAAATTATCAACCTGTACTTGCCGATTTCTTTTTGATCCAAAGATTCATATCTGTTGGAAAATACCCTCGATATAATCGTTCGTAAATGGACATCCCAGGTTTTAAACACTGCGTTATCGCGGTACCTTCTACTCAAACATATCGATTTGATTCGTTTTGAGTTTTCCTATTTAAATATGGCGCTCCCGTATAAGCCCATACAACGGTATGCATTGACGGTTCAATACTTGTGTTCTTTCGGTAAATTTCAACATGTATTCCGACTTCTTTTGATTCAAGATTCATATTCTGCTGTTTTAAATTATCCCTCCATATAATCGATCATAAATGGATTCCCAAGGTTTTTAATAATTGCTTTTTCGCGGTTCCTTTATAAACATGCCGATTTGTTTTCGATTACGAGTCATTTCTGCTGTTTTTAATATAGCGCTCCGTAAAAGCCCATATAACTCTGCATTTTGGTTCAATACTTGTGTTCTTTCCCGGAAATTATCAACGACTTGCCGACTTCTTTTGATCAAAGATTCATATCTGTTGTTTAAATTATCCCTCCGATATAATCGATCATAAATGGACATCCCAGGATATTAACTATTGTGTTTGGGGTTACTGTCTCTGAAACATGCCCGATTTGTTTCGATTACGAGTCACTCTATTTAAATAAGGCCGTATGGCCCTTGGTATGTATTGACGGTTTCAAAACATGTAATCTTGCGGAAAATTTCAACCTTACTTGCCGATTTCTTTTGAATCAAAGATTCTTATCTTTTGTTTTAAATATCCCTCGATATAATCATCATAAATGGACATCCCAGGGATTTTAACTTTTTGTTTTATCGCGGTTCACTGTCAACTCAAACATGCCGATTTGTTAAGATTCAGATCATTTCTGCTATTTAAATAAACGCTCCGATAAGCCCATTTAACGGAATGCATTGACGGTTCATTACTTGTGTTCTTGCGGTAAATTATCCCTTACTTGCCGATTTCTTTTGATCCAAGATTCATATCTCTGTTTAAATATATCCCTCGTAAATTCGATTAAATGGATATCCAAGAATTTAAAACACTGCTTTATCCGGGTTCCTGTCTCTCAAACTGCAATTTGTTTTGGATTACGGTCATTTTGCTATTTAAAATGGCGCTCCGTATAACCCATATAACGGTTTGCATTGACGGTTCAATATTTGTGTTCTTGCGGTAAATTTCCCTGTACCGATTTCTTCTGATCAAGATTCATATCTTTGTTCAAATATTCCCTCGATATAATCTTTTATAAATGGACATTCCAAGATTTAAAAACTGCTTGTCTTGGTACTGTTCTCAAACTCCGAATTTTTCGATACCGGGTCATTTCTGCTATTTAAATGTGCTCCGTTAAGCCCATTCTGTATCTTGATTTCAATACGTCTCTTTCGGTAAATTATCACATATTTGCCGACTTCTTTTGATCCAAAGATTCTATCTGTTGTTAAAATATTCCTTCGTTAATCGATCAAAATGGACGTCCACGATTTTAATAATTCGATTCCGGGTACCTTCTCTCAAATATGCCGATTTGTTTCGATTACGGGTCATATCTCTATTTAAATATAGCGCTCCGTATAAAATACAACGGAATGTGACGGTTCAATCTTTTCTTGCGGTAAATTATCAACCACTTGCCGATTTCTTATGTCAAGATTATATCTGTTGTTTAAAATATCCCTCGATATAAATCATAATGGACTCAGGTTTTAACTATTGTTTTATCCGGTTCCTTTCTCCAAACATGCCGGTTTGTTTCGTTGGTCTTTCTTATTTAAATACAGCGCTCGTATAAGCCCCTAACGGAATGGGTGCGGTTCTTACTTTTTCTTTCGGTAAATTATCAACCCACGCCATTTCTTTGATCAAGATTCATTCTGTTGTTTAAAATATATCCATATAATCGTTCATAAATGGACATCCCAAGTTTAAACTATTGTGTTATCGCGGTTTACCTTTCTCAAATATCCGTTTGTTTGGTTACAGTCATTTCTGCCATTTAAATATGGATCCATTAGCCCATAAACGGAATGTTGACGGTTTTATTACGTGTTCTTGCGGTAAATTATCAACCTAACGCCGATTTCTTTTGATAAGATTCATATCTCTGTTTTAAATAACCCTCAATATAATCGTTCGTAAATGGACATCCCGGTTTTAAACACTGGTTATCGCGGTACGGTCTTCTCAAAATGCCGATTTGATTCGATTACGGTCGTTTTCTTTTTTAAATATAGCGCTCCTTAAGCCCAACACGGTTTGCATTGACGGTTTCTCTGTTCTTTGGTAAATTATCAACATCTTGCCATTCTTTTGATCAAGATTCATTCTGCTGTTTAAATATCCCTCCATATAATCGTTCATAAATGAACATCCCAGGTTTAATAATTGCGTTTACGCGGTTCACTGTCTACTCAAACATGCCGATTTGTTTCGATTACGAGTCATTTCTGCTATTTAAATATAGCGCTCCGTAAAAGCCCATATAACGGTATGTATTGACGGTTCAAAACATGTAATCTTGCGGTAAATTATCAACCTATACTTGCCGATTTCTTTAGATCAAGATTCATATCTGTTGTTTAAATATATCCCTCGATATAATCGATCATAAATGGACATCCCAGGATTTTAACTATTGTTTTATCGCGGTTCACTGTCTACTCAAACATGCCGATTTGTTATGATTACGAATCATTTCTGCTATTTAAATAAAGCGCTCCGTATAAGCCCATATAACGGAATGCATTGACGGTTCATTACTTGTGTTCTTGCGGTAAATTATCAACCTATACTTGCCGATTTCTTTTGATCAAGATTCATATCTGTTGTTTAAATATATCCCTCAATATAATCGATCATAAATGGATATCCAAGAATTTAAACACTGCTTTATCGCGGTTCACTGTCTACTCAAACATGCCGATTTGTTTGGATTACGAGTCATTTTTGCTATTTAAATATAGCGCTCCGTATAAGCCCATATAACGGTTTGCATTGACGGTTCAATACTTGTGTTCTTGCGGTAAATTATCAACCTGTACTTGCCGATTTCTTTTGATCAAGATTCATATCTGTTGTTTAAATATATCCCTCGATATAATCGTTTATAAATGGACATTCCAAGATTTAAAAAACTGCGTTGTCGCGGTACACTGTCTACTCAAACATGACGAATTTTTTCGATACCGAGTCATTTCTGCTATTTAAATGTAACGCTCGTATAAGCCCATATAACTGTATGCATTGACGGTTCAATACTTGTGCTCTTTCGGTAAATTATCAACATATACTTCAGAACTTCTTTTGATCAAGATTCATATCTGTTGTTTAAATATATCCCTCGATATAATCGATCATAAATGGACATCCCAGGATTTTAATAATTGCGTTTACGCGGTACACTGTCTACTCAAACATGCCGATTTGTTTCGATTACGAGTCATTTCTGCTATTTAAATATAGCGCTCCGTATAAGCCCATATAACGGAATGCATTGACGGTTTCAATACTGTGTTCTTGCGGTAAATTATCAACCTATACTTGCCGATTTCTTTTGATCAAGATTCATATCTGTTGTTTAAATATATCCTCGATATAATCGATCATAAATGGACATCCCAGGATTTTAACTATTGTTTTATCGCGGTTCACTGTCTACTCAAACATGCCGATTTGTTTCGATTACGAGTCATTTCTGCTATTTAAATATAGCGCTCCGTATAAGCCCATATAACGGAATGCATTGACGGTTCATTACTTGTGTTCTTTCGGTAAATTATCAACCTATACTTGCCGATTTCTTCTGATCAAGATTCATATCTGTTGTTTAAATATATCCCTCGATATAATCGTTCATAAATGGACATCCCAGGATTTTAACTATTGTGTTATCGCGGTTCACTGTCTACTCAAACATACCGATTTGTTTGGATTACGAGTCATTTCTGCTATTTAAATATAGCGATCCGTATCAGCCCATATAACGGAATGCATTGACGGTTTATTACTCGTGTTCTTGCGGTAAATTATCAACCTATACTTGCCGATTTTTTTTGATCAAGATTCATATCTGTTGTTAAAATATATCCCTCAATATAATCGTTCGTAAATGGACTCCAGGATTTAAACACTGCGTTATCGCGGTACGGTCTTCTCAAAATGCCGATTTGATTCGATTACGAGTCGTTTTTGCTATTTAAATATAGCGCTCCGTATAAGCCCATACAACGGTTTGCATTGACGGTTAAATCTCGTGTTCTTTCGGTAAATTATCAACATACTTGCCGACTTCTTTTGATCCAAGATTCATATCTGCTGTTTAAATATATCCCTCCATATAATCGATCATAAATGGACATCCAGGATTTTAATAATTGCGTTTGCGGTTCCTGTCTACTCAAACGCCGTTTATTTGTTACGAGTCATTTTCTGCTAAAATATAGCGCTTGTAACCCATATAACGGTATTATTGACGGTTCAAAACATGTAATCTTGCGGAAATTATCAACCTATACTTCCGTTTCTTTTTGTAAAATTCATATCTGTTGTTTAAATATATCCCTCGATATAATCGATCCAAAATGGACATCCAGGTTTTCTGTTGTTTTATGCGGTTTTCAATAAAAATGCCGATTTGTTAAGATTACGAATCATTTCTGCTATTTAAATGGCTCCCTATAAGCCCCATTTAACGGAATCTTGGTTCATTATTTTCTTGCGGTAAATTATAACCCTTACTTGCCGTTTCTTTTTGATCCAAATTCCTATCTGCTGTTTAAATTATCCCTCGTATAATGATCATAAATGGATATCAAATTTAAACCTCTTTATCGCGGTTCCTTCTCTCAAACATGCGATTTTTTTGGATTAAAGTCATTTTTGCTAAAATTTTAACCCCTTAAGCCCTTAACGGTTTGCATTGACGGGTTCAATACTTGTGTTCTTGCGGAAAATTATCAACCTATACTTGCCGATTTGTTTTGATCAAGATTCCTTATCTGTTGTTTAAATACATCTCTTAATTCGTTCCCAAATGGACATCTATTTTAATAATTGCGTTATCGGCACTGCTCAAACATGCCGATTTGTTTCGATTACAAGTCATTTCTCTATTTAAATATTCCTATAACCCATATAACGGAATGCTTGGTTCTTACTTGTTTCTTTCGGTAAATTATCAACCTGTACTTGCCGATTTCTTTGTCAAAATTCATATCTGTTGTTTAAATATATCCCTCATTATAATCGATCTAAATGGACATCCAGGTTTTAATTGCGTTTACGCTAACCTTCTCTCAAACATGGATTTGTTTCGTTACGAGTCATTTCTGCTATTTAAATATAGCGTCCGTATAACCCCATGAACGGAATGCATTGACGGTTTTTCTTGTGTTCTTGCGTAAATTATCAACCTATACTTGCCACTCCCATCAAGATTCATTCTGTTTTTTTCCTCGATATAATCGTTCTAAATGGACATCCCAGGTAAACTTTGTGTTATCGCGGTTCCTGTCTCTCAAACATGCCGATTTTTGGATAACGACATTTCTGCTATTTAAATTGTCCTTCCCAGCCCATATAACGGAATCATTGACGGTTTTTATTTTCATGGTAAATTATCAACCTATACTTTCGATTTTTTTTTGATCAAGATTCTTATCTGCTGTTTAAATATTCCTCAATTTCGTTCGTAAATGGACATCCCAGGTTTTCACTGCGTTATGCAAAGGTCTTCTCAAAATGCCGATTTGATTCGATTACAGTCGTTTCTGCTATTTAAAATACCCCATAACCCATATAACAAATGATTGACGGTTCATTACTTTGTTCTTGCGGTAAATTATCAACCTATCTTGCCGTTTCTTTTGATCAAGATTCATTCGCTGTTTAAATATATCCCTCGATTAATCGATCATAAATGGATATCCAAGAATTTAAACACTGCTTTATCGCGGTTACTGTCTATCAAACATGCAGATTTGTTTGGATTACGAGTCATTTTTTTAAAAAGCGATCCTATCAGCCCTATAACGGTTTGATTGACGGTTCAATACTTGTGTTTTGGGAAATTATCAACCTGTCTTGCCATTTCTCTGATCAAGATTCATATCTGTTGTTTAAATATATCCCCGATATAATCGTTCTAAAGGACATCCCAGGTTTTAACTATTGTTTTATCGGGTTCACTGTCTATAAACATCCGATTTTTTGGATGAGTCATTTCTGCTATTTAAATATAGCGATCCTTCAGCCATATAACGGTTTGCATTAGCTACTTGTTTCTTGCGGGTAAATTATCAACCTTCTTCCGATTTCTTCTGATCAAGATTCATATCTGTTGTTTAAATATATCCCTGATATAATCTTTTATAAATGGACATTCAAGATTTAAAAAACTGCGTTGTCTTGGTAACTTCTCTCAAACATGCCGAATTTTTTGATACCGGTCATTTCTGCTATTTAAATGTAACGCTCCGTATAAGCCCTATAACTGAATTGACGGTTAATGGGTTCTTTCGGAAATTATCAAATATACTTGACTTCTTTTGATCAAGATTCATATCTGTTGTTAAAATATATCCTTCGATATAATCGATCATAAATGGACATCCACGATTTTAATAATTGCGATTACGCGGTACACTGTCACTCAAATATGCCGATTTGCGATTACGGTATATTCTATTTAAATATAGCGCTCCGTATAAAGCCAATACAACGGAATGCAATGACGGGTTCAATACTTTGTTCTTGCGGTAAATTATCAACCTGTTTGCCGATTTCTTAGTCAAGATTCATATCTTTTGTTTAAAAATCCCTTGAATAATCGAAAAGGACATCCGGATTTAAACTATTGTGTTTGCCTTATTCTTAAAACTGCCGATTTTTTTTGGATTCAAGTTTTCTGATTTAAAAACTTCTATAGCCCATAAACGGAATCTTGATTTTTTAACTTGGTTTTGCGTAAATTTCCAACCAAACCCGATTTTTTTGATAAGATTCTTCTGCTGTTTAAATATACCCTCGTAAATCATATAAATGGACATCCCAATTTTTAATTGGTTTTTCGGTTAAATTTTTCAAACTTGCCATTTTTTGATTAAGGGTCAATTCTGCTTTTAATATACCCTCCGAAATATAATGGCTTCCGTAATATTGGTTTTGCGGTAATTTCAACAACTTGCCGATTTTTTTTGTAAGATCATTCTGTTTTTAAAAACCCCTATAACTTCTAAATAACCCGGTTTTATTTTTGGGACGGTTCATTTTATTTGTTTGCTCTTTTGCGTTTAAATTATCCAAACCCTATACTTTAGATTTTTTTGATCGGGTTTCTTTCTAAATTAAAAATTATTCCCTTCGATAAATTATTTCGAAAAATTTTTTCCCATAAATGGACATCCCAGGATTTTAAAATTTGGTTTAGCGGTTCACCTATTAAACTTATTTGTTTCGATTACGGAGTCTTTTGCTTTTAAATATGGCCCTTTATGATATAACGGAATATTGACGGTTATTACTTGTGTTCTTCGGTA
>JAGSMT010001409.1:0-12828 GCA_029286875.1 Lamproptera curius
TTGTAGACAACACGCACGCCCATACCATTAGCTACGGAGGCAGTTCTTTTGTTCAAAACTTTATCAGGCCTCTTATATACAAAGACAAATTGTGAAATTGTTAGATAGCTGAATCATCAGGACATCTTAAACTCAATCGCAATGAAAGGACAAAGGAACTCTCTGGACTAGTCTAATTGTATCCCGAGGGCAGTAATCACAAGCCTCTGTTTGAAGAATTAAAGCTTCCTCAAGTTCCTTTTGCGTGTCTATAAACCTTACTGTAGGGATGGTTCTTCTTTGTAATACAGTAAATCACCAACTTTATTGTAGGCGTTCTTAGCTAAGGATACTATTTGCTAGAATTTTTTAAATAAATAAAGATATAATGTCGATACAAACTATAAGCATAATCGCCTTCAAGGCCTAGCGGTATCGGCCCTTGCTTTAATATGACTAAAGAATATTACGATATAATAAAATTAAAACAAAAAACTAAATATAAATAAACGTATAATATAATATAACGTTATTTGAGGTCTCATTGTAATAGTGAGTAATTTATTTTGAAGAATATAATCGTATTTAAGGATTTAAAAATTTTATAGCGTTAACACTTTTGACACAACTTACCGTGGTAGGTCCCCTTTACCGGACACCGTCTGGGTGGATACCACCGAGGTGCCTATTTCTCACCGCAACAGTGTGAAAACATTACTGTGTTCCGGTTTGAAGGGCACCGTAGCCAGTGTATGTACTGGTAAACGAGACATAACCTGTTAACGTTGGTACCTTAATTTCCAATGTCTATGGGCGTCGGTGACCACTTTCCATCAGGGTGGCGCGACTGCTCGTCGTAAAAAATTCTAAAAGAAATAACTAAGCTTTTTTATTGCATACGTAGGCAGACGAGCAGACGGGCCACCTGATGGGAAGTGGTCACGACGCCTATAGATAATACGGCAATGCTAATGGTATCACCAACGCACTGCCTACCGTGAGACATAGGTGTTAAGTCTCGTTTACCCAGGAAATACGCTTGCTACGGTGCCTATAAAACGGAACACAGCAGTGTTTTACGCTACTGCTTTGAGGCAGAAATAGGCATCGCGGGTTCATCTATTATTTTTGTATACACAACATCTAAAGCTAGTTAATTTTTAATATTTTTTAAAAAGGTTTGTATCATTCATTTATGAGTACTTTAATCTATAGTCATAAATATGGCAACTACAAATTTACACCATAATTTAATCACGTGTTATTTACTTAGCTCCATTACCTTTATGCTCGGATTTGCATTCAACTATTATTGTACTAAAACTGAGTTATACTGAACCGACGTGTAAAACAACTTTGTAATTGAATAACCTAATTGCGGATTATACGGTTTGGTTCGGTACTATATTTGAATAACTAAAAATTAACACACAAACAACAAATAGTTTTTCAACGCAAATATAAGTCTCTGCCATTGAAGTTAACGCTCTGTATTACAGTCTATTTGAAACATAAACAAGTTTTGGATGTCAAAATATGAGTTCTGTAAGATGACGATTTTTTTAAATCAAGTCTATAGGTTTCTTAATAAGCTTTATATATTTTTTCTCTGTTTTTCGTTATAAAGTTACGTAAAGGCATCAATATGAGATAAACGGATAGCAACATCAACAACGTTTACCCATAAATTAACTGCCATGACCTGCCATTTTTGACTTGTTTCGATGGGTTGGTCCTTGTTTAGCACCAAAGCAATGTCCCAAACCAAAAAAAGCCATATAAGGTATAACATACAGTTAGGTGTAAGAGTCTTTGCCTTTTCGTTGCACCTTCCGATCACTTTTTTCACAATTTTTTTTTAAGTAGCACGAAGTGCCTTTAAAAATTTTGTTGCATGCTCTTCAGCTGATTATTTATGATAAGGTTATTTACTATATTAGCGATCACTTTGAATAACAAACATAAAATTTCAAAAAGCACTTTTACTTATTTAACATATCAAATGGTAATATTTCACGTAAATGCTAATCATATTTTAAAATTGTATGATAATCTTTTATTTTAGGTATCAAAATATTGATATTAGCAATGTTTAATATTAACCAGCTAATAACATGCAATTCAAAACTCCACAAACCACAATTGCTTCCGGACAGGTTGATTATAATGAAATTGGATGTGTATCGATATTAATATAGCTAAATTTGAAGGATGACAGATTTAGAATGATGACAATTCGTTATTGTGAATACATTTTAAATAATTTTTTAATAATATTACAGAATAACTTTATGATCCATCATTGACATTAAATCAGTTTGAGTTTTTTTTTATGTTGAATCGATATAGCATGATTTGAAAATGTCCTTTTTTACTATGTAATTTTTTTACCGCTTGATATGCGCATGATGATATATTGTATCATAACATCTAGGAATCTTTGAGAACAAGAGGCACAAAACATTAGAACATCCAAATATCTTTTATTTGCGTAAGAATGAACAAAAATATATTAACGACATTTAAAATTGGTAGGGCTAATTTACCTATAACATGACATGACAAAGTAAATTCTTGCTGTGATTGCTATATAATTTTCAAACTAAAATACAATTCTTAATCTTTTATTTACTCAAATACTACACATTTATGAATAAAAAAGCTCGCTTCAGATTTTATCACGTTAATTTACAAGTTTAATTACGTTTAAGCTCCCGACGCTTCGAACATTTTCGGTCCACCAACATGTCCCGCTTTGGACCCGCGTGGTGGGACCAAGTTCAAAAAGCCAATAATGGAGAAGACGCGCATTAGGGGAGGCCTATGTCCAGCAGTAGACACAGACAAAATAACACAGGCTGATAACAGGCCGGTTATTGTTATCCGGATATCGTTATAATACAACGAACACAATACTTGCAAAATTTTTCCTTATATGCTCTAGTGCAGTTTACAGCTAATATCAAATAGAAAAGAAAAAATGCTTTTTCAACAATAAGTTATCATAAATCGAATAAAGTTGAAAAGCACGTCATTTTTTACAAATATTGACAAGCAAAATACTACCAAAAAGACGAGAATTTAAACAAAACTGTACTATTGCAGTATTTCTAATATACATTCACTAGCTGTAAAACGTATGGAAAGATATATAAATTTATCAGCGTTTAACTAAAATATTTAGTATTAATTATACATATAAACCTTCATATTTAATCACTCTATCTATAAAAAAACGCACCAAAATCCGTTGCGCATTTTTAAAGATTTAAGCTTGCATAGGGATATAGGGACAGAGAAAGTTGACTTTCTTTTATGCTATGTGTGATATTAAATAATTGGTGTATGTGTGAGCATATATGTATGAACGTGATGAATACCGTTGTGCCTGCGATAAGCACTAAATTTTAGTTACTTATTATATGTATATTTTGTTTTTTCTCTTTTTTTGTAGTACTTAAAATATGGTGGCATTATATTAATGAGTCAGAATACTCTTTCTAATGCGGGTACTCAGAGAAAATAAGTCTCCATATTGATATTTTGTCCCTCAGCAATCGTCTCTAAAAGTCGGGTCTGAAATGTAGCGAGGGCAGAGCTAACCGTAAGCCGTCACCCGAAACGGAACCCTCCTCGTGTGTGATAAGTGTTGTGCATATGTGATAGTGTTATCGTGTGGTTTAAGGCGGTGTTACGCATCATCTCGTCCAGTGCGGGACGGCGGCTCTTGTCGGGGTTACGTGAGTCATTTTAATGTTTTTTAGTATAGGAGATGTTCAGTTGTATTCATCATTTTTACTTTTTGGAATTCTCTATGAGATTTCTAAAACATCATTTATAGCAACTCGTAACTTAAGTTACAAGTGGGGTAAAAATTATCCCTACAATTATTTTCTCATTTGGAACAAGAATATACCAAGCTTCAATTTCTCGAAATGAGGCGTGACGACACTGCCCCAAAGTTACTGTTAGACTTGTTCAAGTTTGTCATGCTTGACTGCCTCCGTAGCCTAGTCACTAGGCCGTAGTGGTATGGGCTTGGGCTTTATACCGGAGGTCGTGCGTTCGAATCCTGCGGGGACTGAACTACTATTCTTAGTTATTTCCTCGTTGGTTAGGACATTAAAGACCCCTTTCACATTTCCACGTGTATATAATATACATAACATAACCTTAGGAAAGAATGGTCCTGAAAAGATTCCAATACCTTTGATCAAGTATTTCGGCAAATATCTATCATTCAGCAATAATTTAAATATGTGCGTTCCAAAAACTATACCAAATATATTCCAGAGTAAATTCTAGTTATGTTTTCGTTTAAAGAAATGCTATTTTCATTGTGTCCTAATTTTTTTAACCAAGAATATTTTATATTACTTAAAATATTTTAAATTGTAACAAATAAATGTTTTTAAAGAATTTAGCGGAACTCATTGTAAGTTTAATCACAATGTTACAGAACATAAAAAAATTAGATATTTTAGGAGGATAATTCAAGATCACGTAGTGGGACTACATGGTGTTGTATTATTCGATTATAATATGAGAACTAAACCACCGACATATAATAAACCTACTTTTCTTTTAGTATCGCATTCGAAGGCAGAAAACAGTCGGCCCACCTGCTGTTATGTGTTCACCGACGCTCATAGACATCGGTAATACCAAGGGTGAGCTGCCTACCGTGAGATGTAGGACGTAACTACTCGTTTACCCAATAAATACGCTGGTTATGGTTCCCTTCAAACCGAAACAAAGTAGTGTTTTCACAATACTGCTTTGTGGCAGAAATAGACACCGCGGTGGTACCATCTCAGACGGTGCCATTTAAAAATAGAAGCTACCTCTAAAAACTTTATAAATTGATAATTAATATGGGAACAAACCCAGTTTTTCTGAAAAAATTGCGTTGGATAGGCTAGTGCTTTAGAATCATCAATAGGTGAGTTCAAATCCTGCGGGTCTCTTAAACTTTTATTGTTATTTACTAGTCACTTAGGTTAGTTTAGGTTATAAGTATAAAAAAAACGTTCCTCCACTTTGTTGTCACGCTTCGATCGTGTCAGTTTTTCGTCCCATCGAACCATTAGAGTAAAAGCAGGAGAAAATACACCAAAGTCTATGCTCTGGGTATTGACATAGGTTAATTTTCCCTTCCGTTGTAGTTCATTTAGTAGTAGCTGTGTTTCGTTTTGTACTTTAGTCTACTAAACTAAATGCATCTTTACACAAACACATAAAATTAACATTGCTTAAATAATTAAAAGAGTATTCTACTAAATGTAGACACAACAGGCAATTTACAAGAAGGATTTATCAAAATAGGTTAAGCATATAACCCTACATTAGCTTCAGTCTATTTTTACAGCTTTTAAGATACAAATAAATCATATTATTTTTTAATGTGGAGGTCAGAGAACTATTGAAAATATATACACTACTACGAATAGCATTAGTGTATGCGCACATAAGATGGACTGCCTCCGTAGCCTAGTGGAATAGGCGTGTGGCTTAGAAACCGGAGGTCGTGGGTTCGAATCCTGCGGGGACTCAACAAATTTTCATTGTTGTTTCCTAGTTGGTTAGGGCAATTTGGGCCGATCACCCAATTGTCTGAAAAGTAAAATGATCCATGCGTCGGATGGGCATGTAAAAAGTCGGTCCACCCACCAACCCGCATTGGACCAGCGTGGTGGGTATCGGTATAAGGTCCAAAAACCCTCTAATGGATAGGGGTGTATTAGGGGAGGCCTATGTCCAGCAGTGGACTATCACAGGCTGATGATAAATGAAATGATAAATGATGACATACGATGGATAGGAAAGTTCTTTCCATGAACAGTTTTACACAAAGGAAGTTTAAATGTTACGATTTTGAAGACGACTGCCAGAGCGTGGTATAGAAAAGTCAAGCTTCTGTAAAATTTCAGGTGCATCTATATAAATGTGAATAATTTGAAAATAAAAATTATATCACTAACTTTTCTGCGAACCTTTAAGGATTTCATCCCAAAATGTGCTAATCGTTTGTGGTAAGATATAAAACAACGGCATTTATTTTCTTTATTTTATATTATAGAGTAAACGTTTCTGCGATTGTATAGTATAGTGAGGGTTCCAAACAACACAACAATATTCTAAAATACTACCCACTAAAGTATTAAAAATGTTTATGGTTAGGTCGCTGTTGTTAAAAGCTTTCATTTGACGATCTACAAAACCCTGATAGCTGTGTTGCTTTTTTAATAATAAAGTCAATGTGATACTTTAATGAAAGTGATGTATCTATATAGACTCCTGAATAACGGATTTCATTGAGTTCCGTAACCGAAGACCCATTAATATAGTATTTTTTGATAAAGACTTTTTTTTCTACTGAGTTTTATATGGTAACATTTATTTACGTTTATTTTAAACTAAAACTGAGACGATTCAGATCTTGTTGTTGGGTAGTAATCATCATCACTTTTAATATTTTGATAAATTTTCAGATCGTCAGCGTACATCTTGAATTTAGATTTTATTATTTTACCGATGTCGTTTACAAAAACCAGGAAGAATAAAGGGCCCAGATGAGATCCCTGGGGAACGCCAGATGGAATCGTTATAGGAATTAATAAATTACTTTAATAGACATTTGATAAATAAATAAAATTACGGCGTCAAAAATCACAAGTTATCACTTTCACAGCGAACTGTTGTACAGGGTACTCGATTTGTTTTAAAAAAGAAATATTTATTAGCTGGAACTTTAAATAAAATTGACACTAAAATAATACATTAAAATAAGGACAAGTACCCCGGATGAAATATAAGACGGACTGCCGTGGGCTGTGCCCCCGCGAATATGCACCCATTCGAATGGTGCTGATGCGGCACCTTAGTCAGGGCTATTCCATACATAAGGGAGATATAACAGAACGTATATATATATGTGTTAATAATCATCCACAATAAGCATTTTAATGTAAACTTTTTAACAATTACAATCGGGCATATTCAAAGCTTATTTAAAATAATATAGTGTAATTTTATAAACAACTGCCTCAGTAGCCTAGTGGTATGGGCGTGTGCTTTAGGAGCCTTTTTAGAGGCCTATGTCCAGCTATGGACTATTACAGGCTGATGATAAGAAAGTTTACATAAAATTTATTGCATTTAAAAATTTATTTTCCATCTTTGTGCATAAAACGTGTCGTAGACAATATTTTCATTAAATCAATACTATTTTTATCCGCACTTAATACTTTACGGCTTAAATTAGGTTCTGTAAAACTTTCCCTGTAAAATGAATTATTAATATGAAAACTTAATATAAGTAGCCTAATAAATAGAAAACCTAAAAAAGGAACTTGAACGTATTTATTATATAAGCAAACAAAAACCACATATCTTGAACTATTCTGAGCAAAACGCTATTTTTACATTTGTACAGAGGTTCTAATGCATTTTACCCATGATACATAGGTTCTTTTAGCAGTCCTTTGTATTTTGGAATTTTAATAATTTTCGATAACATTTCACTGAAATTTTTCCTGTAAATAAAACGCGGTTTATGCATTCTTGCTCACATAAAGATAAATTGTAAAAATATTGGGACATCTTAAATATGACAACTGATGTAAGAACAAAGACAAGCTTTGAACAAGGCTAATTGTATCCTTGGGGCAGTGTTTTCATGCCTCGTTTTGAAGAATTAAAACTTGGTCTGTTCTCGTACCAATTGAGAACATAATTGTAAGGATAATTTTCCCCCAACTTAAATAACGTCGTTGGTGGTTGGTGGTTAACAACGTGCAGAGAGCGTACAAAGTTGGGCCGCATTTTCGTCATTTTAAATCTCTGATAACTTTGAGGGTATTCGTTTCATCAAAATGTCGTCTATGACAAGTTGTATATACATAGAATGAAGAATTTTTTAATGCAATAACTTTTATGTGAACTTAAACGGTATTAGCTTAAATAAGCTTTGAATGTGCTTATTGTGTGGTATTCTTATAGATATATGCTATCGCGGACTTTATTGTAGACTAATTCACGATCTCTAAAGGTTTCTAAAGCACACGCCCATACCATTAGCTACGGAGGCAGTTCTTTCTTTCAAAACTTTTATCAGGCCTCTTATATACAAAGACAAATTGCTGAAATTGTTAGATAGCTGAATCATCAGGACATCCTAAACTCAATCGCTAATGAAAGGACAAAGGAAATCTCTGGACCAGTCTAATTGTATCCCGAGGGCAGTAATCACAAGCCTCTGTTTGAAGAATTAAAGCTTCCTCAAGTTCCTTTTGCGTGTCTATAAACCTTACTGTAGGGATGGTTCTTCTTTGTAATACAGTAAAACACCAACTTTATTGTGCGGCGTTCTTAGCTAAGGATACTATTTACTAGAATTTTTTTTTACTTAAATAAATAAAGATATAATGTCGATACAAACTATTAGCATAATCGCCTTCAAGGCCTTGCGGTATCGGCCCTTGCTTTAATATGACTAAAGAATATTACGATATAATAAAGTAAAAACAAAAAACTAACCATAAATAAACGTATAATTTAATATTACGTTATTTGAGGTCTCACTGTAATAGCGAGTAATTTATTTTGAAGAATTTAATTGTATTTAAGTATTTAAAAAATTTATAGCATTAACACTTTTGACACAACTTACCGGTGTTAGGTCCCCTTTTTACCGGGGATTGTCTGGTGGGTACCACCGAGGTGCCTATTTCTACCGCATAGCAACAGTGTGAAAACACTACTGTGTTCCGGTTTGAAGGGCACCGTAGCCCGCGTATTTCCTGGGTAAACGAGACTTAACACCCTATGTCTCACGGTAGGCAGCGCGTCGGTGATACTATTAGTATTGCCGTCTTGTCTATGGTCGTCGGTGACCACTTTCTATCAGGTGGCCATCGCAAAAAGAGGTACGCATCGAGTACTTATCTATAGTCATAAATATGGCAACTACAAAATTGCACCATCATTTAATCGCTTCTATCTTATTACAAACACGTGTTATTTATTTAGCTCCATTGCCTTTATGCTCGGACTTGCGTTCAACATTTATTGTACTAATACTGAACCGACGTGTAAAACAACTTTGTTATTGAATAACCTAATTACGGATTATACGGTTTGGATCAGTACTATATTTGAACAACTAAAAATTAACACACAAACAACAAATAGTTTTACAACGCAAATATAAGTCTCTGCCAATGAAGTTAACGCTCTGTATTACAGTCTATTTGAAACATAAACAAGTTTTGGATGTCAAAATATGAGTTTTGTAAGATGACGGTATTTTTAAAATCAAGTCTATAGTTAAACATTTTTCTCGGTTTTCGTTGTAAAGTTACGTAAAGGCAACAATATAAGATAAACGGATAGCAACATCTACAACGTTTACTCATAAATTAACTGCCATGACCTGCCATTTTTGACTTGTTCCGATGGGTTGGTCCTTGTTTAGCACCAAAGCAATGTCCCAAACCAAAAAAAGCCATATAAGGTATAACATACAGTTAGGTGTAAGAGTCTTTGCCTTTTCGTTGCACCTTCCGATCACTTTTTTCACAATTTTTTTAAGTACCTCGAAGTGCCTTTAAAAATTTTGTTGCATACTCTTCAGCTGATTATGTACGATAAGGGTATTACTATATAGCGATCACTTTGAATAACAAACATATAATTTTAAATAGCGCTTAACTTATTTAACATATCAAATGGTAAAATCTCACGTAAATACTAATCATATTTTAAAATTGTATGATAATCTTTATTTTAGGTATCAAAATATTGATATTACCAATTTTTAATATTAACCAGCTAATAACATGCAATTCAAAACTCACAAACCACAATTGCTTCCGGACAGGTTGATTATAATGAAATTGGATGTGTATCGATATTAATAGAGCGAAATTTTAAGGATGACAGATTTAGAATGATGAGAATTCGTTATTGTGAATACATTTTAAATAATGATTATATAAATATTATAGATGTATAAATGTTTTAATAATATTACAGAATAACTTTATGATCCATCATTGACATTAAATCAGTTTGAGTTTTTATATGTTGAATCGATATTGCATGATTTGAAAATGTCCTTTTACTATGTAAAATTTTTACCGCTTGATATGCGCATGATGATATATTGTATCATAACATCTAGGAATCTTTGAGAACAAGAGGCACAAAACATTCGAACATCCAAATACCTTTTTTGCGTAACATTGTACAAAAATATATTAACGACATTTAAAATCTGGTACAATCACGAATTGTTAGGGCTAATTTGCCTATAACATAACATGACATTCAAAGTAAGTTCTTGCTGTGATTCCTATATAATTTTCAAACTAAAATACAATTTTAATCTTTTATTTACTCGAATACTACACATTTATGAATAAAAAGCTCGCTTCAGATTTTATCACGTTAATTTACAAGTTTAATTACGTTAAACTCCCGACGCTTCGAACACTTTCGGTCCACCAGCATGTCCGCACTGGACCCGCGTGGTGGGACCAAGTCAAAAAGCCCCTAATGGAGAAGACGCGCATTAGGGAGGCCTATGTCCAGCAGAAGACACAGGCTGATGACAGGCCGGTTATTGTTATCCGGATATCGTTATAATACGAACACAAGTTATGTTTCTCAGAATGATCTCTTCAAAAGTAAGTTCTTCCGGAATATATTTTATATTACTTACTTGCACAATTTTGCTTTATATGTTGTAGTGCAGTTTAGGGGTTTGGATCGTATCCCACCACGCTGGTCCAATGCGATTTGGTGGGTGGACCGACTTTTTACATGCCCATCCGACGCATGGATCATCTTACTTTTCAGACAATTGGGTGATCGGCCCAAATTGCCCTAACCAACTAGGAAACAACAATGAAAATTTGTTGCCTTCCTCGCAGGATTCGAACCCACGACCTCCGGTTTCTAAAGCACACGCCCATACCACTAGGCTACGGAGGCAGTCCAATATCAAATAGAAAAGAAAAATGCTGTTTCAACAATAAGTTATCATATATCGAATAAAGTTGAAAAGCCCATAATTTTTGCAAATATTAACAAGCAAAATACTACCAAAAACCAGAAATAAAAACTCAACTACAATATTATGTATTAATTATACATATAAACCTTCATCTTTAATCACTCTATCTATAAAAACGCATCAAAATCCGTTGCGCATTTTTAAAGATTTAAGCTTCATAGGGATATAGGGACAGAGAAAGTTGACTTTCTTTATGCTATGTGTGATATTAAATAATTGGTGTATGTGTGAGCATATATGTATGAACGTGATGAATACCGTTGTGCCTGCGATAAGCACTAAATTTTTGTTACTTATTATATGTATATTTTCTTTTTGTAGTACTTAAAATATGGTGGCATTATATTAATGAGTCAGAATACTCTTTCTAATGCGGGTACTCGAGAGAATGAGTCTCGATATTGATATATTGTCCTCAGCAATCGTGTCTAAAAGTCAGGTCTGAAAAGTAGCGAGGGCAGAGCTAACGTAAGCCGTCACCCGAATCGGAACCCTCCTCGTGTGTGATAAGTGTTGTGCATATGTGATAGTGTTATCGTGTTGAGTGGTTTAAGCGTGTTACGCATCAACCTCGTCCAGTGCTGGACTGCGGCTCTTGTCGGGGTTACGTGAGTCATTTTAATGTTTTTAGTATACGAGATGTTCAGATGTTATCATCATTTTACTTTTTGGAATTCTCTATGAGATTTCTAAAATATCATTTATAGCAACTCGTTACTTAAGTTACAGTTAGGGTAAAATTATCCCTACAATTATTTTCTCATTTGGAACGAGAATATCCAAGTTTCAATTTCTCGAAATGAGGCGTGACGACACTGCCTGAAGTTACTATTAGACTTGTTCAGCTTGTCATGCTTGACTGCCTCCGTAGCCTAGTCACTAGGCCGTAGTGGTATGGGCTTGGGCTTTATACCGGAGGTCGTGCGTTCGAATCCTGCGGGGACTGAACTACTATTCTTAGTTATTTCCTAGTTGGTTAGGACATTTTGGGCTGATCACCCAATTATCTGAATAGTAAAATGATCTATGCATCGGATGGGCATCTAAAAATTCGGTCCACCCACCAACTAGCATTATACCAGCGTAGTAGGATACGGTCCTAAAACCCCCTAATAGAGAGGGTGTGCATCAGGGGCCTATGTCCGGTGTCAGTGGACTAACACAGGCTGATAATGACGTACCGCCAAAAACTAAAGAGTTATTATAATGCTTATGTCATTCCAAAGGCATGATATTATTGGATTTAATGAAAAGTTAACAAGGAATCGTAACAATGCATCCGAAACAATTAGTACAACGTAAAAATTAAACCTTTAAAAGTAACTGGACCTAGATGGTATGCATTAAGCGCTTTCCTGTGAAGTTCTTTGTCTGCGCTTTATCTTTCGACAAAGGGTGTTTTATTTTTTCATCGATGGATTTGCGATTTACCCTTTGTCGTATAGAAATTTCCTATCATAAAAAGTAAAATTAAGTAAAATATTAAACAAAAGTGTTTAATTTATATAATTATTTTTTATTGAAACTAAAGAATCTCAATTTTTTTTACAATTAAGTTTAACTAGTGTTGTTATGGGAAAAATAGCTTTACTTAATGTTAAATAAATGAAGTGCCCCACCCAGAGATTTTGTTTTATATAAAAAACTAAAAAGCATTACCAGAGAATGGCAGTTTGAAGGGGTGGTAGGTCCCCTTATTACAAGCGGTTCACTAGGACGGTGCAACCACGGTGCCTTTTTTGCCACAAATCAGTAGAGTGAAAACGCAACAC
>JAGSMT010001410.1:0-12814 GCA_029286875.1 Lamproptera curius
AAAATCAACTGACACTTGCGACGTACAATGAACGCACGCTACGGCTATGTTTCTATTTAGCCCAACATAAGAATATAAAAAAATACCGAAATATAATCCATGTATGTACGCGCCATCTTCGACATACCCGGACGATGATGTCGAGTACATATACGAAGACGTCGAGAGTCTTACACGTCACCACGAAAGCTCACTTCAACGTTGCCATGGAAGACTTTAACGTCAAAGTAAGAGTACAGACTTGCAGCGAATCGTTGCTGGGATCTTATGGCTACGGAAACAAAAATCATAGGGTGCAAATGCTTGTCAATTTCCTCGATTGAGGGGGTCTGTTCTCAATGAACTCGTTCTTTAAGTAACAGCCTCAATGGTAATAGACGTGGCAGAGCCACGATGCTATGACCAAAAATAAAATAGACTTCATTATATAAGGCAAAAAGCGCATATTTAGGGCTCAGCGATCACAAGGTTTAAGACCGGAAGTGATTACTGACTTTTGATAGGCATCCGGAATATATATTTCAAGTTTGAACGTTCCTGTTTAATAAAGTCTATGCTCTGGCCTAATCTGCTCCAGTCTATCATTGCTCCTGGCACATTTCAGAAAATCCGTTTGACGAGGAACTTGATCGAGTAGTAGAAATTCTTCGGATGAGAGTGCAAAACTCTGCACACTGTGACGTATGGAAAAAAGTCAAAACTTTTGAGGGAAACATTCTCATGGACAAGTGACGTAATGATCTAGCCGTCACTAGAACAGAGCAATTTTAACAAGGTCATCTCCAAGCTGGTAAGGCGTGACCTCTGTCCCTCCAATACTCTCGATATAGAGGGAAAAGCCGGGGGTCCAAAGTCTTCGTACAGCAGCTTTTCCCAAAGAAGCAAAGTTGATCAGTGAAAACGGAGAAGTCGTCGCAAAGTCAGATGTTCTCTCGGAGATTAAAAGCTTTTATAGCCGATTATACGCATCGCACTCACCACACCCAGAGCTAAATAAGAAGGATTCTCGAGTCACTCTTACCTGCCATGTGTCAGAGGATCTTCTAGAAATTGACCTAGACGAAATTGAGCTCTTGAACAATTTAAAAATGGAAAATAGGTTGTAGTCACAACGGACCTAATAAAAGCCGCCGGTAAACCAGTGCTGAAGAGGCTCCGACGTCGACTTAACTCTGCCCTTCTCTCCTGGAGAACTACTGAGGCATAGAGGTTTGATCGTATTGTTCTTCAAAAAAGATGATAAATCCATCCGCATCTGAATGATGAAATCCGAGATGAAATCAGAGATCCAGAGTCATCGACATAGCCAACCGGATTAGTAAGCCGTGAGCGGCCACATAAGCTTCAGAACTGACGGCCGCTGGACTTGGAGTATTTTTTCACTCAAAATCAATTAAGCTTTGCAAATTTCGCGATAATGCACCTAACATATCAGATTAACTTATAGGCTTTAATATTTAAGGGCTATACCTAGCAGTTTAAACAGGATAGAATAAAAAGTGTCGTCTAGGTAGGAAAAATCTGTCATCAGCAATCTATTCCGACACGAGCTGCAAATATATAGTCTAGCCATTCTCCCCGTCGGTAAAACCGCGGCCTCAAGCTAGCTTTATATATAAAGAATCATTAATATTACTAATTCACAACAAATTAAAATAGCCATGACTATACCGTTATTTATGATCTTTGTTTAAATAATATGTATAGCAAACGTCACTGATATTACACAAATTTTAAAAAGTTAATTATCTTGTTGCAGGTCTTGCTGCAGGCTGACATGAATCAAAAGAAAAAGCCGTTTAACATTATGAAGAAAAACAAAAGGGTCATGCTGGGTAATAGCACACATGCTACTAAACTATTCTACATACTTCTTTTCTTTCAAGCGTCGTACGTACTTGCAACCAAAGGTAATGTATATGCATATCAAATTAACTTTTTTTGTGTATATGTCCGATATAATTTTGTGAATTCTATACAAAGATTTAAAAAAAATGGTTTTGTTTGTTTAGTGAACTGTTCACTTTATACACCATAATTTTGGCGATAATCTAAAATTTTAATGCTATGTTAAACAATTGCTTTAGTGCAATGTGCACAATCTATTAATCACAAACATATATATTTCCTTTCTCGTTAGCGAACAAGAAAACGATTTCTTAAAATTATAAAACGTCCCGCCTTCCAAAAATTTATATATAAAAAAACAAATAAAAAAAGTGGACACGACAAAAATACTTCTAAATTTAAGTCAAGCCCGGTTTCTGATTACACATACACAAATTAATAATGACTCTAAGGTTTTAAACGATTTATCGATATATATTTAAATTGTTCTTAAAATGAAATATCAAAAATTGTAATTATAATGGAGTCGGCTTCTAATCCATCCAGACTTACCTGAATAATATTATTTACGCGAAGCGACTGGCATGTGATCTCTCCACAGCCCAAACAGTAAATTGGATTTTAAGAATGAATTAGGTTTCAGTAAATTTGAAGTTTTTATAAGAGAAAATTTTTCATGATTTGATTAATAATCCTGCATCCATGCTTTAAGATTGCATGTTGTGGAGTAAGAGCAATAAGGATGCAACTGACTGAAGGGATGTTACAAGATACGAATTAATGAAATGCAGAATACATAAATTTGACCGTAAATTATTTCGAGAATGCTATGCTAATATTATTACAGTCTTTTTCTTAAACTTTATTAGCAAATAGAGTAACATTGCTGGAAAACACTAACTAAACACTCACTGATTTCCTATAACGATTGCCAAAGATGGTCTTAACAACCGGAAATTTGTGTGATCAGCCCATATCGTCTTAACCAACCAGAAGACAACGGTAACAATTTTATGGGATAATTATTAAATAATTAAAACATTTTAATACTGTTTTCCTGCGGCATTAGAACCCATGTCCTCCGGTTAATAAAACAAAGGCCTACGAAGGCAATTATGATATGAAATCTAATCGCAAAGTCCTACGTTTGAAATAATACATTAATTTCTTAATTAATTACTTGAAGGACTGGCCATAATAAAAAATATGAACGCGCGTGTCTGAGTTTTATCCACATCTGGATTTTGTTAGTGAGTAAGGCTGGCAATTTGGTTGCTTTACAATAACCAATTACAATTAAGCTCTTATCGAAGTGCAAATAGTCAGGCGTGCCCAGTGATACGATGGACCGGGCACTGTTAAGGGTATTTTTGGTGGACATCACGATCCCATTTGACGAGAACCTTGTGAAAGCCGAAACAGAAAAAAAAATGAAAATATCTGGATCTGGCTCACGAGATGACTGAAATGTGGAAGAAAATTTAAAGGAAGAAGGATATTATTCCGATAGTAATTTCGGCTAAAAGATTAATCCCAGTAAGCCTGGCGTAATATCTGAGGCGACTGGGACTCCGTGAAAGACCGCTTCTAGCTCAAATGATGAAAGTGGTGCTTCTGGACACCACTCGCATCGTCCGCCGATTTCTCTCCCTTTCAACCTTATCCCCGGGCGTTTGGTCTCCCCTGCTGAGGGCTTCCGCCTGGCTGAGATGTAATTATATATTTACTGCTCTATCATTCCTATATACGTAATATTTTATTTATTTTTATAAATATTCATCTCAGCCAGATGAGAAAATTCTTTAAAAACTTCATAATAATAAACTCCTTAAATCAGTACAGTGGTAAATTATATTAAAAAATTAAAAATAAAAACAATCATAACATATATGCACAAAATTTATATAATAGCAATGTGTTGTTAGACCACTAACATTGTAGTTCAGCACAATGTTCGCTGTAACCATCGCCGGTATTCTGCCGACACCTTAGGTAGACTTCCAATCTATGGTACACTACATTAAAAAATACTACAACGATTGTGAGTTCATTAACGTAAAACAATAATAAAAAAATTAAAAAAGGGCTAACTAAATAGACGACTAACTTGCTTATTTATATTGATGCCTAGCAGTGACGGCAAATTACTAATTTTTTTTTGAAGTTTTGTTGTGTTTATACCATGAAAATCTATTCCTAACCGTGCTTTTATTTCGCACATTTCTTATCGGTGGTGTATTGTTGTTTCAACTATGTCTCTGTGATTCTAGTCGTTGACAACCGCTGCGCGCTGCACGACCGTTAGTTTCACTAACCCATTCTAATCTACGCTCGGGGTCTCGCGGCGTATGATGGTTTAAAACGTCAAATAGAAGGCAAGCGTCTGTAGTTTTTAATTCTTAAAATATTCTTGTCATTTAAAAACGGGAATACATAAAAACTTGCACAAGCTTCTTGGATGCGTTAAATTAGCCGTTCTATACGCCTATATAAACGAAGACCATAAATTGTATTTGCGTAATTTAACTTTGACAAGATTAGCAATTCGACTAACTAAATATGCACATTAATGCTAAAGTACAGCCGTTTTTATAAATTATTTTAGTCGATAAAAGCAGTTTTGGACTACCTTGGAAATATTATCTTCAAAACGCAGGCTATCAAACGATTCTAATCCTAGATTACGAATTTTAAAAACTCGTTCGACTGGTGTTGGTCCTAACTTAACTTGCATGGGAGCCTAGAAATTATTACTTTCGAACCAAAATCGATGTACCTCGACTTGCTGGGATTTAGTGCAAAACAATTATTTAATGACCATTTACGTCTATTCTCAAGATCATATTATTGAGATCATTTATGGCTGGATTTAGATCACCAGGTTTAATCGCTGTATATATTTGCAAATGGTCTGCGGTCTACAAATAAAATTAATTAATTAATTTATTTAAACTTTCTACATAGGTTAAACATGCAAAGGCGAGCTCAATTCCTCAGGCATCATTCATCAGCTAACATAATTAATTTATATTGTTTAATATATTTAATTATGTCAGTGGTGTACAGAATAAAAAGCAACGGTGATAATATGGTTCCTTGTGGCGAAGCTCCTGCGAGGACAACACGTTCCGATTGGACAAGTTCGCTACTATTATTTACCCTGATCTTAACGCATTGCCTTCGGTTTGTAAAATAACTTTGAAACAACTTTACCGTATCATTACTTAATCCATAATATTGAATTTTAGTTAAGAGTTATTTTTACAGTCTAAAGCACTAGAGAAATCGAGCATAACGAGAAGAGTACACATGCCGTCAATTAAAGTGGTGGGCGTGCTGTGGCTTTTGTAAAACCCTCATTGAAATTCGGACAATTTTTTTATCGTCCAGGTATTCTACTAGTTTAAGCCATGTAGCGTTTTCCTACTTATCTAATTAAGTTTAATTATTAATTTTAGATGCAAAATTAATTGCATTTTATCGCAAACAACCCTAGATAAAATCAATATGCAAATTTAGTCGTAATAATATTCTTCCACTATATAAGTAAATTGTGGAAAATTACTATAGTTAATATTAAAAAATAACTATATTAATACTTCTTTAATATTTAGCTTAAAACGACGTAACCTGCAAAATGACTATGTAAATAATACCCTCTCAAAAGTAAAATACTGGTTTACTGAAAATAATTTAATGTTAAACAAAATAAAACTAAATGTATAAAGTTTATAACTCCTAATGTTCCTCAAGCTGGGTGTGATGTGATCGTAGATGAAGAAGCGCTAGACCACGTAGATTCCACTGTATTTCTAGGCATCCTTCCCACCCTTCCGTCCTTCCAACGCTTGGTAGTTACGCCCTGCGTGGCAACAAACAACGCCGGAGTCGACTCCGAGCGCACAGCGGTCCGCCGCCACCTCAAATAGCCAGCATGCTAGCCATAGCAATGACAGCACTGGCCAAAATTGTACATCATTTCTAAAATCTCTAGACCTGTTTGATCTAGATGAATTTAATCAAGCAGCAGACGCATTCGCCGCCGCCGCCAGTGACGTTATGGCTAAGTTCTCACTTCTTGTGAAATACAAGAATTTGATTAACGCCCTTAAGGCATAATAGGTTGCGACACGCAAGCAGTAGTAAAACACACCCTACACTTAGAGTGTAGGACAACACACACATTCATGACATCGGCCCCACCAAATTAGATAGGAGCGCTGCTGGAGTTTCTTGCGCCACTTCTTCTCCCTGCTCCAACGCTTTAGAAGTGGTACTAAAATTTAGATAGAGGTCTTCTAGCTATTAAATTATCCTTAAGAAAGCGTCTGAATCGAGCCAAAGCGTCGGCCCACCTGGGCAGTCCTCGATTCGGCATCCTAACCATAAAGCCCATGCTGACCATCTGGAGGCCCTTGATGCAGTTAAGTCACTCCGTAGGGAGACTCGCCTGTGGCACGCCCCCCCCCCCTCCCAACAGCGAACGAGGTCCTATCAAGAAAAAAATTAGCACAAGTTTATAAACAAACATTGACATTAAATATTCTGGCAAACTAAGATAGCAAGAATATTTAGTACTAACAAGAGGAACTTTAAAAAATAATATGACAGAATTGAAACAGTACATAACCATCTAACATCCAACTCATCCAAAATCATCCAAATCCAACCACTGCCTCCGTAGCCAAGTATGGGCGTGTGCCGATTTGAACCCACGGCCTCTGGTTTCTGAAAAACCGGAGGTCGTAGGTTCGAATCCTGCGGGGATCCAACAAATTTGTATTGTTGTTTCCTAGTTGATTAGGGAAATTTAGGCTGATCACCCAATTGTCTGAAGAGTAAGATGATCCATGCATCAGATGTGCATGAAAATAAGTCGGTCCACCCTCCAACCCGCAATGAAACAGCGTGGCGAGATACGGTCCATAACCCCCTAATGGATAGAAGTGTATTAGGGGAGGCCTATGTCCAGCAGTGGACTATCACAGGCTGATGTTGATGATGATGATGATGACATAACCATTTTGCGCAATATAAGCCTTTGTTTCCGCCACTGCATTTTAAATTTCTAATACCTTTTAAAGTATTCATACAATGAAAATGTCATGTATTACACGTTTTATGCACATAGAATTAAGAATTTTTCAAATGTATTAACATTTATGTAAACTAAATGAGGTTTGAATATTGCAATTATTGAGAATGTTTTACATTAATATGGCTGTTGTGGATTATTATTAAAAAATAGATATATGCGCTCCGGGACTTGCGAAGTATAATTATGTAAAACATAGTTTAAATTTATCTTCTACGGTTTCGGCAGCGTTTGCAATTTAATCGCAGCAAGTTGTGAATTTTGACGCTGTCTATTTATTAAACTACCTATTACGAAATAATAAAAAGAAATGGGACCTAATGCGAGCTGCTTAACTTAACATTTAAAAAAAGAATGAATCCAATCGGAGAAATAGGAGCAGAGCAACGAGGTTACATATTTATAAAAAAAAACATACACTCCGAATTGAGTACCTCCCTTTGGGAAGTCAGCCAAAAATTACTCTTTTTATGGCCAGTTTGAATGTAAAAAATAATTGTAATGTCTTCGGGTAAATTTTTCACAAATAAACTTGAAATTTTTTAATTTCTACTATAATTTTCCATATCTTTATTTAGTTTACAAAAATTTTAAATGCCAATCATTTCAAAATTATCATATTGTAATAAACAAGTAATAATGGAAAGCCGGTCGTGCCGATTGAAAACGATCTACTTTTTTAATCTAGCATTATTAAAAATGATTAATAGAAGTTCTTTTGAAGAATCTAAATTTATAGTTTTTATATTATAGGTTTCGAGACTGAATTCATATTTTTTTTTATCTTTGTTTATATAGTATTATTAACAAAAGTTAATAAGATTTCAACCTTATCAAACGTCAGGAAGTTCTTATTTAACTTGCAATATTTGTCTTATATTGACAAACTAACAGGGCTTTTCCTTTTTTAAAAGCTTTAAAAAAGCCATAAACTTAGACACTTGGTTGAAATATGTTATAATAATAATATAAATAATAAATAAAACGTCGCTTGGCCCCGTGCATTTTCAAAAAAAAAAATGGTCCGATTATCCCATTCGTGGATAAAGCGCAATAAACAGTTACCCTTGGGCAATGTAATGGTTTTTGGTGCTTCAGTCGAAGATTGCGAGTTCTTAGGGCCAATAACGGCAATTACGCTTGTTTACGTGACCTTTTAAATAAAAATGAGCCTCGTCGCTCCAAAAAATGTAATTCACAGTGCGAAAACGCTCCAACATGGTGTCACAAAAACATTTGCGTGACGCAAAGTAATTTTTTTTCAATTCTTGAATTATTTCAATTTTAAAAGGATGAAACTTCATAACTTTTTTAAAAATTTCATGCACAATTGCTCTTGGAAGTCCCAGTAAAGCTGCCCTTTTCCGTATCGTGGATTTTCACGTAAATCTGAGTTAGACCAGTTCAATGTTTTCGGGGTTCCTTAACGATCGACTAGGTCCTGGCCGTGGTGTGTTCATAGCCGAAGCATTTGCGCGGAACCTCTACACCCACGAACGAATTAAATTCCCACACTTTGGCCCATTTGCCTATCCGTCTAATAATTTGAAAAGCAAAACTGTCGGCGAGTTGGGGTGAACCGTTACCTTTGGAAAGCTTTAATTGGAACTGGATGCTCCCGACCACTGCGGATATCGTGATTAAGAAATCCGCATGATCGGTGATTCTAATTGACCCACCCCCACCACTGTTTCCTTAACTTTTTTGTTCATATAGACACCCTGTATTAATTACAAAATTCATAAATTGTAAATAATTTAAGGAAGTAAAATAAAAGAGGCTCCGGTTCGTGTATTAAATATTTGTTCCTTTCCAGATTCTATATCTCGAATAGGTGAAACTAATAGAAGGTTCACAACTATTCTTAAATGGAAGAAAAGGAAATCATTCAACGCGGGGAATTTGGAAAAAGAGAAGGTTGGGGACAATAAACCACGGCGTAAATTTGGGAGATATATATAAGGGAAAAACTTATTGACTTGTATTCTTATTTAGTTATTTTTCATTCCAACTGCCCGCATGTGTTTAATGATGCATATCTTAATCTTACATTATTTTCATTCAAATAAATATAATAATTTTTCTTCAATTTCCTTTATTCACGGGACCTTACATAAAGTCAACTTTGATTATTGACGTACCAATATTAATATCAAAATCCTCCTTTGATTCGAAAGGCCTTTCCCTGGTAAAGAAGAAACACCTTTAAAAGGGGACCATAATTTTCATCTTTTTTAAAAAAACAAAAAATAAAATAGTTATCTTTTTGGATTTTAAAAAAAACCTGTAGCGAGCATTCAATTACCAGATTGTGTTTTCATTCAAAAAGTCGTTTACATTGTATTTTTTGTAGTTTAATACCATACAAATGTGCCCACACCCCTTTTTTAATTTGTTTATTATTAAATTTGAACGTTATCTACGCTTTTGTTGTAAAAATGAATACATTGTCCCATAAAATATTTAATTTTCAGTTAATTTCTGAAGAAGATACTATATAGGTTCCCTAATTTCCTCTTAAAAAAATGTTTTTCCAGCATGTCTACTTTTCAGCTATTTTTCAAGTCCTCAAATAGACCGGCTGACAAAAATTAAAAAAAAAATGTTTTTTTGTTCTCGGTTATATATCGTAATATAAATCATTTACCAAAAGGTTATTTTAATGTTACGAACAAATTTCAATTTTATTTATTTGTATAGATATAGGGTTATAAGTTAATTTAAAAGTTAGTTTGGTATAGTGACAATGCAATTTTTATTTATTTTAAGTTCTCACGGATGGACCGTTTTGGGTTATCCAAAGCCAAAATCAGAACCAAATGGGAATTCAATCAATGCTTTGGGGTAACTCGACTTTCCGTTGGTTTACCAAAGGATAACGATCATTGTTCATTAAGGAATATTGTATAATTATTATTTCACCAAAAGTTTCTTTAACATCGAATAAATTCCAACATTAGAAATTTTTGCTTTGATTCGCCAGAAGTTACCCAGGAAAAATTTAAAAAATTCATATTAGATATCACAGATACTATACATTAAAAGTCCAAGAATCCCCTTAAGGCAAAGTGCTTCTAATTGTCTGGCCCCTGGTACCAACTTTAGTAACGTAGGAGTCCTTTTTATTAGTAAGTGTTTAATAAACATCCTAATTTGTCTTTTTTAAATTTTTATCACCATGGGAAATTTTTTAAGAAGAATAAGAAAACAAAAAATTTGAAAAAAAAAGACAAACCAATTGTTGGGCAAGTTTCTAACCGAAGTAAAACATATGGGAAACATGGAACAGAATGAAAGGGCTTTAATCTGAATCACCTGGACAAAGAATAAATTAAATTAAAGGTGAAGTGAGACGAGATATTTTGGGAACTTTGAAGTAATAGCTACATATATTTTTGTAAAGACGTTATTGAATTTTGATTATAATAACAATTAGGTAAAATAATAAGTAACATAAAAGTTTAATATTTAAATTTATTTATTCCTAACGGTCATAATTAATAAGGAGCGTTCATATACCGGAGGTACCCCATATTCCCGTGTATCCTGAAGCAAACCTAGTTAAACATCTTGGAAAAAATTTAATAAACTAAGTTCGGGTGTTATGGATTTAAAATTTTCCTTTATTCTTTTTCATTTTATTACTATAAAGACTTTTTGGTAGCAAATATAAATCAAATATGTTAATATTATTCTGAAATTTTAATATATGCCCGACGTTTTGGTTTTTAAAAATAGTTAAGTAATTAAACGTAAAAAAATGTTATTTATAATAAATAAAATAAAGAAAGATTATGTCGAAAAGTTAGGCAATCATTTCTTTTTAACCTTCGCCCCCGCCATTCCAGTACATCTCCCTGCCCCCAATTGAATCAAACGAAAAACCAACTCTGTTAGTGGCCATTTTACTGGCTTTAACAATAAAATAATGGAAAAGTCACCCGCGGTGTTTATGGGAGTAAGAACCCCAAACCAATAGATAACGAGGTTGAGCTTGTCGCCTTCTGGCCCATCATAGTTGTTATTTCCGTCCTTCCGCCTTATAATGCAGTTTCAAAATGTCCCCTTATTTGAATAAAAGTGTATTTTTTATAGCATTCCCCCCATCCATATTTTTAAATAAATAATGTCCCGGTTTAGATTAAGAAGGACCACTTTTAGAGATCATAACGGAGTTAATTTAGTGAAAGTTAAGCGCAAACACAGGTGACCCCTATTCCGTTTTCTTCAATCGTAGGACGGATATCCGAATGCCCCATCCGACAGGATCAAGATGATCCACGGTCTTTTAAACAATCGGTTGATCAGTCCGAAATGCCTTACCAACAGAAAAGATTTAAAAAATTCGTTCTCTTTATAATTTACTTATCCCGTAAAATTTTAAGAATATTACATCCTTTTTATATTGATCAACGGAATTATTTATTTGAAAAAACTTTTGTGGTTATGAATTGGAAATGGCCCCATTGCGTCAAAATTTGAACCAAGACCACTTACCTTAATTAGAAAGGGGGTTTCCCATAAAATCCCATCTATATGGGAATATAATGTGCAAAAAGCACGACGGAAAGGCAGGATCCATCAATCTAAAACCATATTTTTCTCAAAAAATTTTTTTTGAAATTATATGACGATATTTTATAGGCACGCGTAAAGATGGTTCTATTTTAAATTATTTCCTCTTATCAATTTTAAAAAAATTATAAATATAATTTTTGTTTCGAGAAAAATATAAAAATATTTTTAAATCATACCGAGTACTGGTAAACTTATTGATTTATATTCAATTTTACGAAAAACGACCACGACATATAGGGATCACCAACAATTCGGGAAAGATGAAAAACAACTCCATTTATGGTAAGAATACAGTTCTATTTTGGCATAGAGGTTACAAATAATATTTACAAATGATTCTAAATATTGCATTTAAAGCTTAAAATCCTTTACTGGACGTTAAAAAAAGGTGTTAATGCCAATGTTTTTTTACTAATTACCTTGTTATATTATGCGATTAAAAGGGAGTTAAATATATGAATACGTGAAACATTATATTATACTTTCTTTAACCTTCTTATTATTTATTATAATTTTCTTAAGTTATCATGGGAATGATTTAATATATTGAAATATTCTTTGGTTCATTTTGGATCTGTATATATCGATTATAATATAGACATTTGACGTCCGAAATCCTAAGGAATTACGTGGGTGTTATTTGATATTAAACCTTATGAGTATCTTAACACGTATTATAAAATTATTTGTAACGTATATCAAAGTGTACTTGACTACATGCATCAACATTTACTTAATCATCTGATGCTAAGAACCTAGGGCCTAACTTTGAAAGCGTAGAAGAGATTGCGCTATATTTCTTCAAAAACCTTATCAAAATTGAATACAATGTAATAAATTATGTTTCAATAGGTCCTGCGCTCGTGAAGTAATAGTTCTTTACGATATTCAGTATCGTTTTTTGAAACGATAATAAATTTTATAATATATTATTATATTAAAAAATAACTTATTTTTTTTTTGGGGACTTCTTACAATTTTTTTCAAAAGGAAAATCAAGTTCAATTTGGGAAAAAACAAAGGACCTTTTAATATATTTATATGTATTGTATTCTGCACTGTATTATTGAGGCTAAAACCATCTTATCACTTATTAAAATTAAGATTAAAAATGACCATCAAAACCCCATTTGGTTTTATTATAAGTTCCATATCATTGGACCCTAGCCCTAACAAAGGTCTTATAAAAATTACACAATAATTTTTATCATAACTTTGACTTTTCTATTAATAATTTGACACTATGTCCAATTGAAACCCCGCCTCCTGAGCCCTGGGGAAAGGGGAAAGGTG
>JAGSMT010001411.1:0-12291 GCA_029286875.1 Lamproptera curius
TATAGATTTGAAATCATCGGAATATGCCAAAGTGCGAATTCCGTAATTTCTCTCTTAGGGAGGGAGGTTATGTATCCCCCTCACCCTTCTGTATTGGACAGAGAGGCTTGTTCAGCAATTTCGCAATTAAGATAGCATTTGAGCCTTTCTCACAGTCCTCAACCGTGAGAAAGCATAGTAAGCGTTTATGTTACTTCTCTGAAATCTGAATAAGCGTTCCCAGGCTAATGCAGCGCCATTATTAATGTAATTAATTTTAAGTCATTAATATTAGTGCCTCCATATCGGAAACACCTTATATTGTTAAGTTAATTTAAGCCTCAATATCATTTAGTTTTTAAAAACATAATTTAGTGCTCCCAGAAATTTGACTATCTATTAACCTCATAATGAGAAAAATCTTATCATTCTTTAAAAGAATATTATATGCAAAGGTAAATTTCAAATTGTAAATTATATTCACATTTAATAATGCAGCATTAGCAAAAACACCGATGTGGCAAATAAATCAATCAATAGTATTTTCATGACTCATTGAAACAAATTAGAAATAAAGCAAAAGTACTAAGAAACACATATTTAAGTCTTTAGAGATGATGCTAAGGGATACGGACAGCTGGTTTAGCCAGAGAGATTTACCCAGAGATGGTCAGACTAATTACCATGACAAAGTAGAAGCATCTGATGTATTTTCTTTTAAAGCAGGTGTTCGACAAAACGCTGGTCGTTCGACTCATGGATGTTTTTTTTATTATTAAATAATAAGATAAGCGGTTCAAATTGTCGTCTATAACAAAATTAAAAATAGATTTTGTCATCGTTTTAATTAAGGATGACGGCATTTTTATCCGTATTCCGCACAGAATTTAAAACCATAGCCGTCGGATCGTCAAGTTTTGAAAGTCAATAAATAAGCCTGATAATATAGTCGTACTTGTTAAAGATGCAAAAACTTACCAAGACGCAATATTTCTTAAACCAGCTGGCTACGTTAAATTTTCTTGTGCTAATTGAATTTTCAAGGAAATAAAAACGGCACAAATTAAACCTCCGAAGATTCTAAAGCCATTATCTTTGATGGAGCATTAAATTTATCACCATGATCTCTTAACGGTTCTTGGACTTGAATAAATTATTTTTTCAATTTAATTTTTTAGTGATGCGCTTTTTTGTTATTTAGAAATATCGTGAAGTCATAAAAATGTGAATACTATAGTATATTAAAATTTTCAGCATTCAATCCTACAATTTTTAAGAACTTGTACGATAAACAAGTTGTTTAAAGTTAATGAACGTTACTTTTATTATGTGTATTTAATTTCCATACATTTTCACTTACTAGGACATATCACTTACTAGAGGTTAATTCCGGTTTCAAATGTTTGAGGGTTGATTCAGGTTGACATTTTTTATAAATAAAGACAATATCTAAATAAAAATACATACAGAACTATGTTTAACTTAATTTAAAATGAGAGTAAAGATCATATGTATCTGTAACTATAATTTTATTTATCAATAATTTTTACATTAAATTGGCTAAATTGGTTATAATAAAGGATTTTACCGACTTTTTTCCAATAACAAAAGTAGTTACTCAGTATGTGCTTGTGGAAGTATAAGAAATTTTGTTATGAACCTATAACTTTTTTATTTATTGGTAAGATACAAATATAAAGCTATTAGTAAGTTTTTGTACCTTATTATTTTAATAATAAAAGGAGAACTTTTAAATCGGGTTGGTGGGTGGTAGATTAGGAAATATTATTAAATTTAAATAAAAAATATATTTATTCTACGAACGAATGTTACAATTACTAATTGATTGTCACCGTAAAACAAATAAATGCTACCACCGACTTGAAAAAGGACGAATCAAACCTGTGAAGAACCGACGAAACTGGGACTTTTTTACAACAAATTTTACAATACATTAAATAAAATAAACATGTACAAGCATAAAATTATCACCTTATTAAAATAACTGGAAGAGATCATCCCATTCAAAACTCATATATGTCCATTGTATTAACTTTTATTTTTACCCAATTCTCTGAAAAGTAAGATGACCCATGCGTCGGATGGGCATGTAAAAAGTCGGTCCACCCACTAACCCGCATTAGACCAGCGTGGTGGGATAACCCCAGATCCATAACCCCTAATGGATAGGGTTCTATAGGGAGGCCTACGTCCAGCAGTGTGCTATCACAGGCTGATGATGATGATTAACTTTTAATACAAGAACGCTCCTTGACAACTTTTTAAATTTATTAACTGTAAATTTTAAAATTTCTTAATTCATAATTATTACTAATGTTAAAAACGATAAAACAGGAAAATATTTCGAGCGAGTTTAATAACAAACGTGAATTCTAAATTACTTCAAGTTGTAAACCTTCCTCTTTTTGAATTTCAAATACCTTCCTAAAAGCATCGATTAAATATCTTTGTTTATATTTATATTTTCTGACATTAATTATAACAGTAATGAAGAAACTCTAGCAGATGCTGAAGCTATCTTTTTAGCTGGACGATTAAGTTCTTTACTACCCTTAGATCATTGTTTAAACAACCACTAATGTAATATAGTATGAATGGCCTTTGCGGAAAGTTATTTCAGTACTATGTAAATATTTACGAATAAATATGTACTCGCTTAGTAAAATAGTCACCGCTGTAAATAGCTACTTACAAACTATATTTTCTCTATGGCTTACCGAGTTTGGATGTAAAAGAAAAGGTACGCAGTTAGATTAGAATTTTTTTTTTTTTTTAGGAGATATTTGTGTCAAATTAGATATTGTATAACTACCGTTTCGATATAATAAAAAAATACTTATGTGATAGTTAGTTTAGTGATGTTATAAAATCACTACTTTATAATATATTTACTATTTTCTTACGGCTTTTAATATGTATCGTTACATCTCAAATAGTTTCCAGTCTCACAAATCTTACCGACAGTTTGCAGTAACCCTTGACAGCTATTTATAACTCTGGATGTGCGAAAACATATATACACTTCATGCATGTGTTTGTGAAATAGAGACATTTCTATGGTAGTTCTTTTTTATTAGTAGTGGTTTTAAAACAAGTTGTTAAGTATTTTCAGAAGTGTTAAAGAAATAGCTGTTTAGTTTTTTTTAATTTTTTTGAGATTTTTAAGTAATCTATGTGGTAATAACATATCTATTGTATTGGTAATATCCAGAAAAGATTCTTATTTTTGTATGTTAGGAATAAATTCATATACGTCAATACCAATTTTTTTATTTATTACTTTGAAATTACGTAGCTAAATTATCAGTAAGTAAAATAATTTATTTCTGTAAAAAGTTTAAATTCTCACAAATATGGATTTAAATCAAATCAACATAACGAAATACCATGAAGTGTCTTTAATCTCATTGAAATATCGTTATTTACGCCATAATGTTGAAAATAAGTCTACCATTCGAATCCTTAACACATCTAGTTAAATATTAAGTCAAAAAATATCCTTTTTATTAATTTTTATAATTGGCTAATATTTTCCTTTTATTTATGAAATAACAGCTTACGATTCAGCTCTTTTTGTTGCTAAAATTGTACTTACTTACAGTACATAGAAATAAAACCTGTTTGTCATAAAACACACATTTAAAAAGCCTAAGCTTAATTATTTATGTGCCGCTTAAGCAATAAAGATTTCATGAGTTAGACGAACGTGTATGCCTATAAAAATATTTTTTCTATTCATAAATGTGTGTTCAGTGCAATATAATTCTATTCATATCTAAATCGTGCCTGTATTTAAATTAACTTGTATAAACTGCTAAAAAGCATGTTCATAAACATTTTCCATCCCCATTTTATTAACTTACACATATGAAGAAAATGAAAATAAGCGTAAATATGCTTAAGTTGTACAAATGCGGTTTAATTGCCTTATTTCATGAATGCGCGGCACCGTGCGCTCGCACGAGTGTACTTCATATGTGCAGTCCATTTCATTTTAAAAGCTTAATGTATGAAATGTGGGTTACAGGGTTTTAATAGATGGCATTGTATACAAAATATTACGTAAACGTTCACAATTTAGTGCATGGTTATAATTCGATTAAATATAATGGGCTGTTCGAGCTTTTGATTTATAAGGCTTTAAGCGGTCAGTATTTAGTGGACGTAAATATATATCACAGCTTGGCGCAGTACTGCATTTGTGGTTATGACGCTGTTCCAGTGTATTTTACTTAAATGTCACGGTCGTAAGGAAAGAAGATATTGTTTGATATTGGAGTTATTTTATATTATTTTAGTTATTTTAATAATGATGTCCTCCTAGTTGATTTCGACTACTACGGAGAGCTCATTATAGCACAAATTCTAGGTCAACTCGATTGCCTAACCAGTGAGAGAACTTGATTACTTTGAAACACTATTATGTTTGAGGACCAAGACGCCGGTGATTAGATTGTTGACCTTATTACCTTATGTCTAATCTTACGATCCTATAACAAAGACATAAAAGATTGTTTTATAAACTATTAATATATTACTTCTTTGGTTACTCCTTTTTTATAGATTGAAATAGGCTTATCAGTGCCGTTATTTATATAAACAATAAATACGCCTTAAAGCAATAAACAATAATTTACCGAGAAGCTGCGATGACAAACCATAATATATAATCAAGGTTATGTTTGTATTTTAGCCCAGATGCAGATCGCAACCCTTACTCTTCGGAGGAAGAAATATTTAATTCTACAGAGGACCACTACATACTACCAGAAAGGGTCTATTATGCATAAATACAATGAAAATATTATTTTTGTATAGTATTCCCTCATACCAATACACCCATAGTTCTGAATAAAAATAATTTTATATTATATTGTACTAATATAGACTTATTTGATTTATTAAATAACTGTTTTCCTTCAAAAAGGTCTACTTACACTTTTAATAGAAAATGACACCACAGAAACATCGCTTTTATCAATCACATTACATTTATATCTCTTCACAATATATTTTGAAACACGTCTTTTCAGAATATATTTACTTTAAATGAGTGAAGGCCTCTCACATCCTGATAAGGATTATCTTCATTTATAACTTGACAACCTTCTTTGAGCTAGTATACGTTTGATCTTTCATTGAGGTGAGGAAGAAAAGTCTTTCTGATCTTTGCAAAATTGAATTTTATAGCCTGTAACATCACTCAAACAAATATCTTACAGTTCGATGTTCTATAGCTATGTTTATCACAAATGGAATGCCACAATGAAACAAGGGTGATAAAACATATTGCTCTGAAGCTTTTAATTATTTTAGTCACTTTTATGCTAGCACTAAAGCTTAACATCGTTAAAATATTTAATACTTTTAACAGATGAAAGAGGCATAATAATATACAAATTGTTAACGAACACTTGGTACTTTAAAAACGAAACACATCTTTGGTCACTCCCTTTTTTTACTATCAATGTTTATAGAACGATTTGTGAATATATAGCATAGCTCAAATAGATATCGTTATTTCATAGTCATTAAAATAAAGAATCTACAATTGTATAATTATTGCCATTTTCAACAGTAATAAAGCTAATACAGGAAGTTTTAGTTCTCCAAGTTATTTTCAAATACGTTTGATCTAGAAGACAATATAATAAAAGATATTATATAGCTTCATGTACATACCCATTAAACGCATGGGTCACCATACTTCACAAGCAATGGGTTGCATTCATCATCAACAGCCTGTGATAAGTCCACTGCTGGACTTGGCTCCATAATACATCCTTTATCCATTAGGAATTGGACCTATCCTACCACGTTGGTCCAATGCGGGTTGGTGGTGGACCGACTTTTTACATGCCCATCCGACGCATGGATCATCTTTACTTTTCAGCAATTGGTGATCGGCCCAAGGTTGCCCTAACCAACTAGAAACAGTTGTTGAGTCCCGCAGGATTCAAACCCGACCTCCGGTTTCTAAAGACACGCTCATAACTGAGCTGCAGGCCGTTCAGGTGGGCAGACAGAGGGTTCATTAGGGGCCTATGTCCAGCGTGGATTAACCGGCTGAAATGAGGAAACAAAAAAAAAGATGACCTCCGTTTCCGAAAGCCATGAAACAAGTTGTTTACCTTCAAGACTTTAAAGAAATTATATCCTTCTAATTGGGCGTAAGCTGTATTTATCTAATAATAAATTTTATTGAAAATCTCTTAGTTAGTCTACAGTACACGAGACATCATTTTTTCGAAGAAAACCCGCGCCAGTCGGTGTAATTTACTTCTGTTTACGAAAACATGTTTACGTTCGCTGAATTTAGTGCGTGCGTTTCTATGCGAATAGTTTTTGTGTTGTGCTTAACTTCTCATCGTTACCGAAACATTCATACCACACTGAATTGGGGTCGTTGAAAATAATGCAACTTTATTTAAAGACAGCATAATTACGACTTTATTATCTCCAAACTCTCCTGGTTAGATGAAAATATATTTATTGCCAAAGCAGTTCAATTTTAGTTCGGCATAGTAACATATTACGTTAAACCAAATTTAATGTAACGACAAGTATCCACAATGGTTTCCAATGTTCTAAGGATCATCACCAGTTAAATCCATATTTGACTAATATCCCAAAAGAAAAATAATCAATTTGGTTTATTTCCCATAAATGTTGTCAAAATCTTTTAATATAGTTGATAGATTGTTAAATAAACTACCACAAATATATGTTTGCCTATATTCCGTCGTAATAGACTTATTTATGACCTTTTGTTGAAAATGCTTCTTATGCAGTTCCTTTTTTTACGAGTTTCAGGCAAATAGTTTTTTATTCATCAGCGATAAGATGAGCAAGACGTTGTCCTGATGGAAAGCGATACACCCTGCCCATGAAGGCATTGCGAAAGAGATCTACCACCCTAAAATAGTTTAATAGATATTTGAAGAACAAAAAAAAATGTATAAAAATAGCCGATTTACTGTATATATAATGATATGCATATGGGCTTACAACATAATTAACGAGCTTTTTAAGTCACTTGTTTCATGTAGTAAGACATATCTCTAAATTGGTTACTGCAATATACATGTACAAAAAAACTTATTATTGGGATATTTTTTTTTATTATTTTGATCCATCTTACAAATCGGCGTCCACCACGCGAAATTTAATCTGATAAGAACCTTGATTACTGCCGCCGCGTTATAAATCTCTGATACGTTGTTAAATAAACATCTTAACAAAATTTTCACTTACATAAAATTCATAATACTTTAAATGCATATAGTAGTGCTTTTAGATTTTCAAACTGTATTTCACATATGTTTATCTAAAAAAAATTTACAACATTTAAATATAAATGCTCACTTGTTCATAAACAAAAATTAACACTGTTTCACGCGATTTCTAAACTAAAAGGTTCTTAAATATTATTGTCAACCCGACGATCCCTCCATTTTCCAGCTACAACTTTTCTTTTGTGTCAACCCTTATCAATCTAGCATGAAAATTTTACATCACGTATCAATAAATTATGTAACTCACCATAGTGATAAAAGCATATATCAAGTAAATGGGATAAAAATAAATACATATTCATTGGCGACCGCTAAAACGTTCTACTAAATTTACAAAAATAGCCGTATATCTGGACACTTTTCGATTTTCGAGATGTGTTAAATTAAGGAAACTTACTACTGTAACATCGTTTTGTTGGTTTATTAGTATGTCATGTTAAGATGTTCCAAGTGCCTGAAAATTGTGTTAATCTATAAACCGGATGAGCATGTCAAGAATAGGTCTCAATTATTAAGATCTTCAAATAGGCGATCGTTGTCAATCCTTTATAATTTTCTGAGAACTGAATCACTCTTACTACTCATTAGATCGTAGGGGACAAATGTGCGGAATATAGGGTAAAAATATATAGAACAAAGTTGAAGCATATAATTTGAAAAAATATCTACTAATAAAGATGAAGTTAATATATATTTAATATGGTATAGTTAAAACACGGATACCAAATATGGTATCTGTTTTTAACTAAATTGAATTGAATGAAGTCTAAATTTGTAAAAATTTATTTAATAAAATAATTTTTTACAAATTTCACCTTCAACAAACATTAAACAAATACGAAGCGACCTTCTGGCCTGTACCAACATAGAGGAAAATAACAACGGTCATCTTTGCGTCCAAGGCAGATATTAAGCCCTTGACCTCCCTAAGATTAATAACAAGCCGTCTCCGTGGGAGCCCAGATATGTTAATAAACGCACAAAAATCTTTCTATTTAGCTAAGACAATTATTACGTCCCGAAAAGATATTACAGATTACACAAATGGTAGATCTCTCTAAGGTTATTTATTCGCAAAAGAATAATATTAATTATCAAGAGTTATGCTATTATTAAAATAAAAATAAAAGGTTTGGATAAACGTACTTTATATAACCTACTACACATTATTAAAATCATTTATTATTTATACCTGTTATAACCGTATTATATTATGTTTATAATTTTTCTACTTAAAAACTTGAATTATATATAAATATAGATTTGTAAACATAAATGCTTAAGAAGTGATTAAGGCTAGAAATGAAATGTAACAATATACGTATGAATAGGAAGAGATGTTATGAAACAAGAGGAAGAGATGTTAATCTGTACAACTGCATGCATTGCCACGCGTACGTTACGTCATCCTGACGGCAATGGTGAACAGATCAAATAGTTGTCCTAATTTTGTTTACCAATTTTCCTAACTTAACTAAAAACCAAGAACTCTGGTACTAATCCAGCGGTACTCAATAACTTGGTCTAAAGTCCCCTATTTGGGCTCAATAACTTGGTCTAAAGTCCCCCATTTAAATGGGCACCCTTCACTAAACGACTTTAAATCTATATGCATACAAATAAATAAATCTGAAAATGAATCTCTGAAATGAGATGTAACTGGAAGTAACAACGTTTTTTTTCTCAGGGAAAAACTATGAGTTTTGTATTATAATACCAAACAACAAAAGTCGCTAAGCAACAAGGGCTGCAGGATCATATAAATAAAAATTAAGTCCTTAAAAGTTGTTAGTAGGAGAAAGAAATAAAAACAAAATATATCTTATATACAAAAATAAATATCGCACATTAGGTACATAAAACATTGTTAAAGTGGATTAACAAAATTTGAAACATTTGAAACAGAGTAAGTTTTAGTTATTCCTTATAATAACTATATAACACTACATTACGAATTTTATAATTAAAGAATGATGTATGTTAGTCAAAAATATTCAACAGTATTTTTGCAGTTCTAAGATAAGATGGTTTTCCAAGTTAACCTGCGATTTTAAATGGATATGGACAAGAAGACTTAAAAACAAGTCTAATAATAAAACAAGTACTGTTGGCTTAAAATTTTAAAACATAAAAGCTATTCTTGTAAAAGTTAACTAACACGTCTAACCACGCAAATTAATGATGCTTCCATTTCATAATACTTAGTAAATTTTCAAAAGTAACTCAAATATACGTTTAGTTTATAGAACCGATGACATACGACATACTATGTGTTTCGAAATATTGAGAAGAACACCAATTATTTAGTAAATATTTAGATTGTACGTAAAGAATAATATCACTTGTTGTTTTGCCTAACCGTTTATCTAATCTGTCGATCCACACAAATCTGAATCGACAGGCTTTAACTATGTTAATACAATGATGATTTAGCCTGCAGGTAAAATGAATTATTAATTGCTATCAGAGATTTTATAACTAAAGTTATTTCTCAACTTTGATAAAACATTCGTACAGTAATAAATACATAAGTTGCAATACGTCTGAGCGAAGAAAAATCGAGAACGACTAGCAAGTGTCATGAGTGCGCCAAGTTCTGCCAAAACTAAGAGGAAGTGCAAGTTTCATATTTCAAACGCCTCGTGAAATAGGTTTATATTTATAATTGAAAATATGACGTTAGTTATAACTTCACAAGATCTACTTTTTATTTTCAGACTAAAATTTTTGTTATTAGATTTACGTTTGTTTAAATAATTATATTGTTATTACTTAATGATTTGTTTTTTATATTGGTATATTTATCAGGATGACGTCTGTTTGAGCCGCTAGTATAGTATAAAACAAAGTCGGTTCCATTGCCTCTACGCCGCTATGTATGCTTAAATCTTATAGTTACTATTTATAAACCCTAACATATTATAGGATTTCAAAGAGTCATTCATTCTCATCAAATAAGCTTTTTAAATTCATATAAAAACTGTGCTTCCAAGTTAACATAATTTCATAGAAATAGCCAATATATAATAATTTTTTGTTTTATTTATTTAAAAAGATATATCTTTGTCACGATAAATAAGTTTACAAGCTTATTCCAATAAAATAAAAAATATTCCAATTATTAACAGTTTTTTTGCACTGATGTACTAAATACTACTACAATACATTCTTGATGCCGCAGGGGGATATAAACTATCGAGAGATTGCCACACTAGCTGTAGCAAATTATCATAAATCGAATGGGTTGGTTCGATATTCTTATTGCCTCATAAAATTTTATGTGAGCTTATAGATGATGGGTGTGAATCATGACTGGATAAAATTTGCATGTTTTAAATTTGATTTGATTTTCTGCATGGATGTTATTTATTTATTTACTGATTTAAGATTTTTGTTTTTTTTACTTTTTATAGTTAATTTTTTATTTTGACTTTATACGCTCTCAACTTAATTAGGTAATATTGCCGTTGCTTTACGATGACTTTTCCCTCCCTATTTATTGGGAAATTCAAAGTCATTATTATTCTTAAGAGCGATGAAGAGAGAGATGCCAATTACAATTAGTTTAGGGTAAATTTAGTAAAGTATCTCTGGAAAGGCATAGCACTAAAATTGAAAGCGGAAGAATGTATAATAAATTATATGCCTGCCAAACAAACTGGAATGATTCGAGCTTTCGTAAAGTTGTCAAAACTACGCTCAAAGAAAAAGCCTACTATTCTGTAAAAATTATATTGAGGACGAAGATGTGTGGAAGTAGTTTATATTCTGACTTGCAAATCCCTAGTAACTAAAAAGAAATGTATTGGTCAAATTTTGTAAATACTAATATTTAAGAAAAAAAGGCCGCAGAGTTTCTTGCCGGTTCTTCTCTGGACGGGTCTGAGTTTGTGAACCGGTGGTAAATGATAATTTTTGACGTTCATAAGTACTCAGTAGAGCCTAAATTGAATAAATGATTTTGACTTTGACATTGACTTTAAAGCCAAAATAAACCTTTTTGGCAATCAATTTGTTTGGTTTTACTTCTTAAATATTTTTGTACTTTTATTTATTTGTACAAAACTAGCATCCCCAACCCCACTTGTGGATGTAATTTCGTAAAATCCTTCTAGCAGACCTTTACTCGCGTGGACAATGCATAGCTTTTAGTGTGGTTGTTATAACAACCCATAAACGTTCAAATTTAGTTATTAATTAACTTAAAAGGTTTTAAATTAAGGTTAATGTGTTAAAACAGACAGGTAACGAATTGCTTGCAGTTTCCCAGCTTAATTTGTAGTTTTGACGATCTATTTCCTGCATCGGTGTCGATATACATTCATACGACGGTAGAAGGATAAATTAATCGGAGGTGATTTTTATAACGTTTATATATATATATATATATTGCTTTATAACTATATATATATATATATATATATAATATATATATATATATATAAAGCAATGAAAGACAAAAGTCTAGTCTAATCATACCTACTTATTTTTTTTTAATTGCAGTCTAGTAGTTACAAAATACAAACTCGCAATGAGTCCCAGTTGTTAACTGCGCAGTAGCTTTAAATCCTTTCAATTTACTCTGGTAGACTAGATACAAAGGACGAGTTACTTATTCAGATAGCTGTTCCGTCTAATTCTAAATTTCCTGTAAGTTTTGCTTTGCCTAAATTAATCGATAAGCTTCAGATTTAATTACGTGATGTATATTTTTTTAATGGTATTAGTCGAATATTTTGCTTCAAAAATTTAGGAATAAATTCGTTATGTGTTCGTAAATATTCTAAATTTATTACTTCAGAACTTAAAATACTAAAGCTTCAAAGTAAATTTTACTTGGGTGATAGGTCTCCGTTTTACAAGGATTTGCCTGGTGTAGTACACGCTGTGCTTGATTCTGCCACAACTAAGAAATTTATGTGAAGAAAAACCGATTTGAAAGCATCGTAGTCAGCGTAACAACCTGTAAACAGACGTAGCATCCGTATCAGTGGGT
>JAGSMT010001412.1:0-11079 GCA_029286875.1 Lamproptera curius
CCCGGCAGGTTCGAACCCACAATCCCGTATCGAAAAACCAAACCCCATGTGGACCTATTTTATGAAATTAACGAAATATTATTAATTCAGAATAAAAGCTTTAACTACTCATCAAATAAATATTTATTTTAATTTTATCAAACAACAATAAACACTATTCTTAGGGTGTCCAATAAAGTTTCAGACTTTTTGTCTTATTAATTTTACATAAGACTATTTTACGTAATCTCTAAACAACTTAACTATAAATGGTTGTAACCCTTGGTTGAGTGGGACCGTAACAGATTAAAATTACCACCTTTCCAATTTTACCTTTCTTTGGTTCTTGTACAAGTAAATTTTTAAACACAATTAGTTTTATATTTGTAAACAATTTCCTAAAGGTTTTATTTAAAGAAAAAAAATCAGCGCAATATTATTTTAGATTATATTTTAATATTATTGTTTCGATATTATTAAACTTGGATGGTCGACAAATCTTTCAATACTTACTTGAAAATTTTATTTTTGAGCTTTTTTATAAATGTAGTTCTTTTTTGATGAGCTTGTTTTTAGATTAATACCAGAAAATCCGAGCCAGAGGGACCCCCCAAGCCTTTTTTGGAAAGAAAGAAAACGCATAGGTAATTGTATTTTTTTATAATCCATATATTTAACTTCAGCTAAAACTCAAAAATATTTAACATACTACTTTCTTTTTGTATTGAAGCAATGCATTTTGATATATTTAAACTTCTATTAGGAAAGGAACATAAACCAAAGGTGTTTTAACCTACTTTTTAAATGGCCATTATGTGAAGTTCCAATTTTATAATTAAAATTTTGATAAGATTTTCCGGGTTTGAGCGTTAAAGCTTTTTAAATTTTTTCTTTCTTTTCTTCTGGCTTTCTTAGAATGGCGGTGATTTGAAGACTTTTGTAAAAAGATAGCTGATTAACTATTTTGAACTTTATTTTACAAAAAAAGAACCTTTTTTTATTTATATTACTCGGACCTCTCTTACCATGTTAATAACTATTAAATTTTGACTATTCAGATCGTATGGAGGGAAGAGCTGGCGGCCTAGGCTTGTCTCATTCCCTCTGCGTATAAGGGATTTGGTTCCGGCCAGACCCCCGCCCGTTCCCGGATTGCAATTTTGTTTATTAAATACAATTTAAAAGTGATATATTGTATTAATTTAATAAAAAGTTAAAAACAATCGGTCACCTGCAGGTCCCATGGGAACGTCTGGTGGGTACCACCCGGGGTGCCTTTTCCCCGTGTTTGAAAACACTACTCGTTCCGGTTTTAAGGGACCGTACCCGTGTAAATTACTTGGTAAACAAGACACATCCATGTCTCCGGCGGCGCGGTTGGTGTAAGTATTGCCAATGTCGGGCGTCGGGCCCCTTTCCATCCGTGGGCCGACGCTCGTCAAACAATTCAAAAAATTAACAAGCGTTTAAACGAGTCTATGAAGGGATATGTCGACGTTACCTAAGGCTAGGGTTACATTGTTTAGTATATTGGGTTATATAGCCAAATTCTGTCTTTGTTTATGTAAAATGTTATTCATTCGAAATGTTTGCAATTTCCCCACAAACCGGTTTCAATGAGTGATTTGTTCTTTGGCAAAACTTTTTAATTTGTACACCAGGTGGTTTTTGTTCTAAAATAAATTAAGATTCATCACGTGTGTTAGTCCACTGCGGGACATAGGCCTCCCTACCCCCCTACATTGGGTTATTAATTACTATTGAAAATTTTTTGTTGGCTATCAAATACCGTCCAGATTAATTCTAAGTTTCGATGTTTTAACATAAGTCATTCTACTTTAATTAAAAATTATGGGTCGATAATTATTTTTATAAATTGTGATGTTGCCTAATTATAATTTTATTTGTTCTTTGATTTTTTGGTTTTGTTGGTTTTTAAATTATAAAATAAGGTTCATCGACATGGATTATTCGACATCTATTTTCAATTATTTTAATCCGTGGCTAATGAACTTAATTTTTACAGAAATTACACTTTGTAGTGAATATTCTTAATAATTTTGTTTGGTTTTTTACAGTTTTTTGGTGTTTTTTTCCTTTTATTCTTATGGAATGGTTTTTATTTTCTGTTTTTTTTTAAAAAATATATATATATATATATATATAACATAGGTATCCAGAAGGGGACTGATTTATAAATAAAATTAACCTTACATTTTTAAAAAGGTGAAATTTAACAAAAATATGATGTATCTTTTTGTGTGCCAACTAGCATTATATCTTTGAGTATTTTGGCGTTTTTGTTTTACGCCAGGGCCTTCTTTAAAAAATATTGTTTGGTATAAAACAATGGCAAAACAGAATCAAAGATCTGGTTATTAAGTCTTCACTTTAAGCTGAAAAGGGAATTTGGGTACAGATGACATTTTTAAAAACCACTCAAAGCCAAATTTGGGAATTTCATTTACATGTATATGATTTTGTTGTTATAATAATGAAAATTCCACCAAAGGGTTTTTGGACAACGAATAATTCCCTGAATATTTTGTTTGGAGGCGGAAGTTCGGTTTTATCCTTTGCAAGTTTTTTTGGGACCGGCAAATTTGCCGGAGTTGTCATTTTCCCAAAAGGTATAGATTTTAAAAATTTGATAAATAAAAGCTCCCGGCCTAAATAAAGCTTTCTTACTTTTTTGAGGGGTTTTATCAACTGGTCTTTCTTCAAGGGACTAAGGCCATCGAAACTGGAGAAACAAACAATATTTCGACCGACGACCTACCTAAATGTGTCGGTGAAAGTGCTTTTTTTTTTTCATCTTAGTCCCTCCGGCAAGGGCCCGCGTCGGGCCCCCCCAAAAACACATTAAACGCACCCGCGGGTGGGATTTGGGGGTGGGTTTTTAAAGGGTTACAAAGCCCGATGGCGTTAAGTCCCCTCCTGAAACTTATCCTAAGGTTTTGCAAAAAGTAAAATAAATCAATAAAAAAATACTGGAAAGGCTAAAGTCAGTAAAAAGCATTGAATTTATATAAACAAGTCTTAAGATGGTTGGGTGAAGCATTGGGTGGGAAAGTATTTTCGCTGATAGCCATAAAGGGGAAAAGGTCATCCAGTGCTTAGGTAATTTTTATTGCCAAATTTTGTTTGGGGTTAAAGTTTCTAGACAAGAATATCTTTCAGCATGCAGTTTCCTATTTTAATTAATTTTTTTTTTTAGTTTAATTTTAATTATTCATCAAAAAATTACTATACTGAAAAAAAATATCAAATTATTCTTTGGGTCATGATTTTAACCAATCCGTTTGCGGCGATTGAACGGCGTCACAAAGTGCTACAAATTTGGCTTTTCTTTTTCTCAAACCCTGAATAAATAAAAAGGGCGGCAACCGGAAAATAAGGGATCTCATAGCCGGGTGTCGAAAGATGGGTTAGGCAGGGAACTACCGTTAAAACCCCGAAAGGTGTTTTTGCGAATAAATCTTAATATAAAGTCCCGGGTTCAAATACTGGGAACTGTTTTTGACGGCGTGCTTCCATCAACAAACCATACGACCTAAATATTTTACAATAAAAAAAAAGAAAAATATTTTTAATGTTTTTCCAATAGTTTTATCTTAAATAATCTTTAATTAAAACTTTATTATTCAAAGAAAATTCCCATGATTCTGATGGTGGGCACCCGGCTCGGTAACCTACTGGGCGAGACAGCACGCGGCTTCAATCAACCGGCTGTACTGCTCGGGCGCACTGTCGGAAAGATGAAATATTTTTTTAACCCATTCAAAATCCAAACTTCGCGAGTGGTCTAAATCCCCGTTGGGTGCGTTTAGGCCTGTTATCGGTTTTTGGTGGAATCAAAAAAATTGTAACCTTTTTTATTTTTGTCTTTTATATTTTTAATCTTTTCCCCAAATTTTTAACTGGTAAAACTCAAAATTGACGGATTTCACCAGTAAGCCCAACTAACTTCCATTTCAGCCTTTGTATGCTGGAAAAGTTTTCACCTTTTTGGGCCGTAATCTATCAACAAAATAATCCGTCTTTTTAACAGGGCTCAAAGTAACATTAAAAATTCTTGAAAAAAAAAGGGTCCAAAGTTGGAAGGGGGGGGAAAAGAGGACGTGTTATTCGTTCAACCGGATGCCCGGTACCCAACAAGAAATTATTCACCATCGCCAAATTTACGGTCTATAAATCAACATTTCATTCAATTATGTCACCCAAACACATGTTGGATAATGGTCAAATTCCGCTCGTTAGATGACCCATTGAAAGTTTTACAGGCATCGAGTTTGACCCTATTTTTTTATGTAGTTTTCAGATCTTATTTGGCTCTCTCTAAGCGTAAGTTCCCCGTTAGTTGTAAGTAAACGTTACGATATCATTTGTGCCCGCACTTGTTTGTGGTGTACAGGTGGATTTAAACCTTCCCCCGCCCGGGGGCAGGTGGGACTGGGAAAGGCCCTGCCTCGTTGTTAAATCCGGGGCAAGGAATTTAACTGACCAGGTAAGGCGGGGCCAGCATCGGGGTGTTTGTTTGATAGATCGGCTGGGAATGGGGGATAAAGAAAGTGATGAAGGAGCAGCTGGCTTTTTTTGTTTTGTCTTGGATGACAACAGTTATACAATAAACGAGGCCCTTCTTTGTCAAGGGTCGTTTGGATACACCCCTATCAATTTTCTAAACTTTGGTTATTTGGCCCTGGGTCTGCAGTTTGCCGTCGCTCGGCTAAAACTTGGATTTTCATGGCCCGGTAAATTCCACGAACGCCTTGTTCCTTCAACGCGATGGGACGTAAAGTCAAGGGGGATGCGTATTGATTAACCCCCCAAACTCAATTTTTGATGCGCCACGGTGGTATCAGAATAACTTGGAGTGTTAAAAACCGAGTTGTGCTGCCATTGCGCCGCGCCCCGGAAGGCGGGCGGCGATGTAGCGCGTTGGGATCACTTGATTTGTTCGGTGCCCTCCGCCCACCACCGTTTCCAACTGTTAACACACTTTCCGTTTTCCCCACGGGGCCGTGGACCAATCAGTTGAATTGCTCGCTGCGCCCTTTAAACAGCAAACTTCCCGTCGGCGCAAAGGCGGTTGAAATTCGATTTTAGGCGTCGCCGTAATTTGTCCGCGCAAACGTACAAGGGCGCGAAACGGGCGCGGGAGGGGACCGGGAAGCCCCGAGGTGCGATCTCGATATGAAAGGTTCGGCCCAAAGCGCAAACGCCGCAAAACAAAAACAAAAAACCAACAACAATATAAACAACAAAATCCCTTCCCCAAAAACCCTTTAACCATTACGGGACTAATTTTTTTAATGGTTCAAAACTTCCTCCGGAGAAGGGCCGTGGCCATGGGGGATCTTCCCAAGTTGGATGAAGAGGGTCCAAAAGATTATCGAGGGTTCATAAAGGGCAAAGGGCTTAAGGCCAAAAGACCCCCAGAGGGACCCACCCCCAAGGAAAAGGGAACAGGACAAGAAGGCCCAGGGATGAAGGGCCTGAGGGCTTTGGCCCGACAGAGGTTAGTAAAACTTAAAACGTTTAGCTGTTAAAATAGGTCTTATCTAATCTGACTAAATTAGGACATTGTTTATTGGTGACCAAGGAAATTTCAAACTTTATTTGAGTGAAAAAAAATACGTTCAATTTTTTTGCACTGAGTTGCTATTCCTTGTCGCCCGAATAGTTGAAAGGTTTTCAGATGTTGCTTGTTTTTGACTTTACAAGCTTTTGATCCGGTGGAGTCCCCTTTATACGGGAGACCATCTGGGTGGGTACCAGGGTTGCCTATTTCTGCGGAGTAAAACCCGTTGTGTTCCGGTTTGAAGGGCCTTACGGTTTATTTGAAACGAGACCCAAAATGTCTCATTGGCACCCGTTGGCGAAACCACCGGGTTTCAATGTCCAGGGCGTGGTGACCATTCCAAGGTGGCCCGACTGCTCTTTCCTTATCCTAAAAAATGATCTAAAAAAATTTTGGTGAATTGACATGCATTCATTCCAATGTTTTTCCCTTTTCTTTAAAATTTTAGTGTTTTCTTGTTAAAGTGGGTGCCATCAAAATGGAAAAAGACTCAATTCTTTTTTGAACAAAAATTGTATCAAAAAATTTTTACAATATAAAAACATAAGGGGATTTTGATGTGCAACAAATTTGTATACACATGAAAATAATCCCTTTGGAAAAATTTCCTAATCAACCTAAAAGAAAATTTTATTAAAACTGGCTTGAATTTATAATCAAGTTTGAGTAATAAAAATTTATTGGGGCTCAAAAACTTATGACAACTTGAGTGACTTAAAAAAAAATCCTGCTCAAGTCACATCACTGTTTTGAAGTTTTAGCCTTAAAAGTTGATAGTACTATTTATGCGTCCCACTATATTTAATTTTTACACTTTTTTTAAACAAAACTAATTTATACTTCTGGTTGAGGCGAATTTCAGAGAGAAGTTAATTTTTGCATTATGAATTAATAAAACATCATGTGGTTTTTTATACGGTTTTCGATACAGCTTTTTATAAAATTTAATATGACTGCTGATGATAATTGACAGATTTGGGGAATTCCTTTAATATCCCTTTTCTTTTGTTTATGCTCCTAAAAGAAAAAACATAATTTAAATATTTTTGTTTAAAGTTCTTATTCTTTTCTCAGCTCAGGATAAAGCTAAGGAAAGTAAACCATCTACTTTAAGGCAGGGCTATTATATAAAATTTCTGGTTTCCACAATGCTCTTCAAAGAACAAGTCTTGTTACTTTTTTTCTCATAACGAAAGGGTTTCACAGAGGATCGCTGGGGCGGTGGCGGGGGGGCGGGTGCGGCGGGGCTCCGACGCGGTTTGGGGCCCCTGCGCTCGTAGGCCGGTGGGGGGGAGGAGGCCCACGCGAGAGGGGAAAGGGGAGGCCGGGCCTTCGCAGGCCCTTGACCCCCAAAAATCTTGGGTAACTTTTATTCTAGAGTAACAAAGCAGTGGTGAAATGACCAAAGATATCAGACAATGATGGCCCAAAGTGGACCCCACCGATGTTAAACCAAGACAATTGTTTGGGTATATCAATTGAGTTTGACATTTCATTTTGTAAACGTGGTTTTTTTTTATTTAATGGGGTTGAATTTATTAAATTAAATTCTTTATTCTAAGAATTTACCTTGTTTATTGATTGTCAAACACACACCCCGTTACTAATATCAACTTTATAAATAGTCCAGATTTCGAAATTTTGAAACCTTTTTAAGTTGTTCCTTTAAATCAACAGCAACGACTTTGGCGGTCGCAAGTTCGGGTCTGACCGGACAACCCGCGGTGGTCGGGTGGGCACCGGGTCCGGGGGTGGTCCCGGCGTCACGGACCGGGGCCGAGGTCACGGCGGACCTGGGCCGATACGGCGGTCCAGGTGGAGGGGGTGGACCCAACCGGGGCATGGAGGCGACAGGGGCCCGGGAACCGCCGGAACACGGCGGTCGGTTCAATCGCGACCCCCCAATAATAGGGGTCCCCCGCGGACAAGGCCATCAAATAATTGAAATTGTTAATTGTTTAAAAATTACTTCGTGACATTAAAATTTTCTTGCTAAAATTAGTTATTGGAATCCTTTGTTTTAGGATAAAATTAAATACAGTTTTAAGGTTAACTCCTCCGGAATTTTTAAAGTAAAAGGTAAAATCTAATAAACTGCTTTATTGGTTTTTAATTTTTTTGTGCTAAATTTGGACTTAATTTTGATAACATCCTTTTAAAAATTTAGTTAATAAAAACACTAGTCGAACTGTTGGTCTTATCTATTTAAGACTTAATTTGAAAAAATAAAAATTAATATTAAATATATTTAAACTTTAAAGTATTTTAGTTGCCAAGATACTGTGGTTTTAATTTTCTATGGAGCTCCTTTGGCCCAATCCTTAAAAGGTTTTTTGGTTAAGCTTTTTTTAAAATACAGGCCAACATGTCCGGTGGCGGTGGGTCCGGGGCAGCGGGCTGGGCTCGTGGCGGGCCGCCCCCGCGGGGGCGGGCAGGGCCCCAGCCGCGGGGAAGGCCGGCCCCGGGCCAGGCGCAGGGGCCCGGGAGGTCCCGCGGGCCTTGGAATCAGGCAGCCCACAGGGCAATGGGTTGGTTGGAGTCTTTTGATGGCTTTTATACCTTCTTTGGAATAATATGGGGGACCTCCATAGTTTAAGTTTGTGGAAAGGGCTTTGGAATGAATTTTATCCGTTTCAGGTAGTAAATGCATTTACTCCTGGTTAAAGTGCCTTATGTTGGGAAAATCCTTTCATGGAAGTTTGGTATTTTATTTTTATAAGATTAATTTACCATTTTTTTAAAGATTTTTTGATAGTGGTCCCTTTGGGAAAAGGCCATTCAAAGGAAAATTTTAAGTTAAATTCGTTTTCAGAAGACATTTTGGATTTTACATTAACCTACTAATTTTTTTTTAAAATTGAATAAAAAATTGTAGTATAATGGTCTCTTCGACAATCCCTTAAAATTTATTTAAATCCATGGCACTTTGTGTGACAAAGGGTTTGTGATTGTTTACCAACTAAAATTTAGTTTCCCAAGCAAACCAAAGTCATAAACAAAATATTAAATTAAATTTTAAATGTAATTCAAAGTATACTTAAAAAACTTTATCCCAAAACAATTGGGTTTTTGAATTTAATATTATTTGGGTTAACCCAAAAATAAGAACATATTGTCCCATCCAGTTGTTTTGTTTATTCCTTTTCTAGAAGGGTATTTATTTGAAAAAAAGTCTTCAAAAATTAATTTTAAAAAAAACTTGTGACAGTCAAAGAAATTTTAAGGAAATAAAATAGCAGTAATTTTTAACACAATAAAAAAACCATATAATTTAATAAAATAATATTTTTCTAATGTCTATCCTCTTTTCTCAGGACAATGCTAACCAAAACCAGAACCAGTCTCAAAACCAGAATCAGAATGCGCAAAACCAGAACCAGGCTGGTTGAACCAGTGGGCGCTGGCAACTGGGGGCTGGGCAACTGGAACCAGAATCAAGGTAACATTAAGGCTGTACACAAACAAAACTTAGGATTTACCAAGTTTTTGCTTACAAATTACATATAATATAGATATTATACTGTACTGCCTCTGTAGCCTATTGGTATAGGCGTATGCTTTAGAAACCGGAGGTCGTGGGTTCGAATCCTGCGGGGACTCAACAAAATTTTCATTGTAGTTTCCAAGTTGGTTAGGGCAATATGGGCCGATCACCCCATTGTCTGAAAGTAAGATCCATGCGTCGGATGGGCATGTAACAGTAGGTCCACCCACGAACCTGTATTGGACCAGCGTGGTGGGATATGGTCCAAAACCCCCTAATGAATAGGGGTTTATTAGGGGAGGCCTATGTCCAGCAGTGGACTATCACAGTCTGATGATAGATATTATTGCCAATTTTGATTTGGAATTTTAATGAAGATTGTGACTCATAACAGTGAATATTATTATTTAAATAACAGTCAACTAATTACAACCAAAGTAATTAATGGAAGGCGTAGAGGTATAGGTGTACATAAGTGGTTCATTGACAGTTTAGTGCCCATAATTTACTCTGTCTTCTGCTCAATAGTTGACTCATAGGTAGACGTGGGTCATTACGTCAACTTTTAAGAAACGAAACGTAACCCGTTACGTGGACGGCGTCGCTTGTTTTATAACTAGTTATTTTTATAACTAGTTATTTTTATAACTAGCTACTTTCATCCAGCTACTGTGCGTACATAAGTTTCAGAACTATACGGTTACGTACGTTTCTCAACTATACGGCTTCATACGAAACGAAAATAACGGTTTCGTTTTTGATGCCCAATAGTTAAATCAATACATTTACTTTTCTGCATACATAAATAATGCAAAATGTTTTATTGATTGATTGGTGTTTACTCCAAAACTATAATTTAAATTAAAATATTACTAATGGCGTATTTAATTTTTTTTTTTTTGTTATAATAATGATGATTAATATTTACTGTTTATTTTCACTTTTTTGTGTTTACACTTATCATTATATCTATTTTTCACTCTAAAAAGTAAAATAAAACATAATAAAAATCTTTATTTTGTTTTATTTAGCCTTTTAATCAACTGGCTTCCCGAATCCAAGACATTATTTGCACACAGGGGTCACTCAATGATGGTATAATACTGTATGTAATCATAGCCGTAGAAATTAAGTGCGTCACTCACAGCGAGTTACGATTTAGTCGATTCGCTTAATCGCAAAGTCTTGATCTGTCATCTCTCGCGTGCCTCGTCGGTGGCAAGATGCGAAATAAATAGCGCTTTACGCTCACCACGACGAACGGAAGTCGACGACGACCGAGTTCGCCCGAATAACGTGTTTACAATATAATACTTTTAATTTGACCGAACGGTTTCGGTTTCATTCGCGAACCAGTTATGTAACTCGATGACGTTAAAACGCTCACGCCTACTCAATTGGGAAGAAACGTTTAGTTGATTAATTCAATGTCATAGAACTAAATTTGCTTAACTATAGTGCAAGTGATCAAGATGTTAAACAAACATTCTCAAAGAATTCTTCAGCAGGCTGAGGTAACTGAGAGAACTAGGCTGGGGAACCCGACAGCAAGGGCGGCGCAACCAGCAGGGACGGCAACCAGGGCGGAAAGGGCGAGCACATCGCAGGCAGGGCAGAAGCTCAGCGTCAGCATGGCTTCACAACAACTGGCAGCAGTGGTTCCAGTGGCAGCAGTGGCAGCGCGAACAGCAGCAGTGGCCCGGGTGAGTGTTGACATTGTTCATTGGACTTGTTTATAATCATAGGACGACATTTATTTGGTGAATCAATTTCATGCTGTTGACTGAATGACTTAAAATAACCAATTTATTGATGGACATTTGAACATAAAAGTATGTGAAATTGTAAATTTGAATAAGGTTTAGTAGTGACATTGACCAATTACCATATTTGAGTTAATGATAGGTCAGACCATTGTTACACTAATAAGAAATCAATCATATATTTTTAATCAGTTCATCCGTTTTTAAGTAATATACCTATTGCTAAGCTCAGAATGTTACTTTTTAATGATATGTATTTCTAATATTGA
>JAGSMT010001413.1:0-25916 GCA_029286875.1 Lamproptera curius
TTTGAAAAAAAATATTATTTAGTTTATTTTTTGGAATTGGTGCCAAAAAGTTTGAAGTCCCTTTGATTTTTTTTTTATTCCAAAAAAATATAAAAGACAATTTTCAAACATTTTATTTTTTTAAAAATTACTTTTTTAAACCATTAAAATTTTTGGCAATAAAAGGAAGGGCAAGGGTCTGCAAAAACACCGCGATTCTGCCACCAAAACTCTAAATTCTTAACTTTTTTAATCAAATTTCAACATAAATGAATGAAAATTTTAAAAACTTTTAAAAAAACCAAAAATTACCTTTCAAATTTTAATCCCTTTTAAAAATAAAACTAAAAGCTTTTTGTTATTTTAAAACATAAATACAACTTTTATGTTTTAAGAATAGTTTTTTTTTTAATTTGAAATTAATAACACGTTTTTTTCCTTAAATTTCCAAATTAAAAAAAAATTTCCGTTTTGGCAGGAAAACATGGAAAAAATAAAGGTTATTAAAAATCCAAAATTTAATAGTTATTTTCCCTTTCTTTTCAAATGAACCCAAACGGTAAAAGGTAAACAAAATTTGCGAATTATTTAAAAAAGTTTTAGGATTTATTTAAAATAAATGAATTGATTTTAATGATTTATAATTAAACTAATATTAATAGCAAATGTTAAACTTAAATATAATTTAAAAAAATATATCAAATGTTTAGCTTTTATTTTTTTTTTTGTTTTAAAGTTTTTTGGACACAAATTTATTTTTAAAAACAGATTACTATTTAATTTCTAAATTTTTAACAATCGTGGCAGAAACCTTCAAGATTTTTCTTTTTATTTAAAAATTTAATAAAAGCACAGATTTTATTTTTAACCTTAATACTGGTTTATGGTGTTTCAATACAGGGCAAATTCCTTCAAACTTAATTTCTACGATTTTTTAAAAGAAATTAATTTCTTTTGCATAAAAAAAAGAATTTTTTAAATTTTTTTAAAAAATTTCCCAACAAATTATTTTGAAAAATTTAAAGCCTTTTAAAACGAATAAAAGTATTTTTTTTTAAGTATTCTTGAAAATGATAAGTTGGTTATTTTAATTAAAATTCGCCGGATTTGGGCATCCTCCTTAATATCCCCTAAAAGGGCGTTTGAGGTAAATTTTAAATTGGATTTCTTTTGGAAAAATTAAATTTGGGTTGTTTTTTTTTTTATGAAAATGAACGAATTAAACTGAATAAAAAAACAGTTTTTTAAAAAAAATCGAACAATTTTAAGATTAAATAACACCTTTAACAGGAAAAGGTTTAATTTAAACCCAATTAAAAAATTATTTAACCCAAATGATTTCGGGAAAATTAAATGTTAGGACCTTACTAACTAAATAAAAAAAATCCCAATATTTTCGGAAATTTTTAAAAACCAAAGTCTTGAAAATTAAAACAACTTTAATTAAATTTTTATCAATAATTCATAATATATGTCCACGCCACCATCATGGAATTTTTGGCTGTTTCCCTGGTTCCTTTGGGGTTTGAAAAAATTTTTCCATCCACCAACGCATTTATAATTTATTTCTTTTTCAGAAATGGGGAAAACAAATTGCCCTAAAAAAAACAACAATGAAAATTTTTTGGTCCCCAGGATTTAACACCAACCTTGTTTCTAAAGCCCACCCCTTTACCACTAGGCCCGGAATGATATTTAAATTGTTAATCTTTAATTAATAAAAGGGACGAATGAAATTTTTAATAATAAAAAATTAAGTAATTAAAAAATATAAAACTAAATAAAAGAAATAATTAAACAAAATTTTAAGCAGCATTAATTAAAACTTATTAAAAAAAATTTTAAGTTATTTGGTATTTTTATTTAAATAAATTAAATAAATACCTAATATAAAGGGGAATTGAATTAAAAATTTGAATATTTATTTTTTAAATTAACGATAAAACTACGATACAATTTTTTTAAGAGTTTTACTATAAGAGAAACCCCCCACCCTTTTAAAAAAAAGAACCCGGTTGGAAACAACCCTATTTTGTTCCCCGTAACCTTTTTTAAATTATATTCCTTTGGGTTCTATGGTTTAAATTAAAAGCGTGAAAGTAAGATTAGCTTTATAGTAAACCTATTATATTAACTTTCATATTTTAAAATAATAAAAATATCTTTTGGGTGTTTTATTTAAAAAAAAGTAAATCTATTTGACATTTATTGTAGATAAATTATTTTATAAGTAAACAAATTTTAAGGGAAAAAAATTTAAATTATTTTATAAAGAAAGTCAAACCCACATAAAACCATAATTGTCACCCCCCTTTTTGGGTAATGCACTAGTTAGTTGGGAATTTATATAACAATCCTTCGCCTATAATATTTTAAAGTTCAATTAAAAAAAAATAATATTTGTTGGAAAACTGTTAGGAGCTTATTTGGAAAAGAAATTGTTTGTATTTTTTATGATTTAAAAAAAAATTGTACTCGGTTATGGGCTTTTTTTTCATTTGGGTTTCCCTTAATTGTTTTTGCACGTAAGTTTGGGGAAAAACAGAAAAAAGATAAAAATACCAGATAATGTTTATTTTTTAATTTTTTCTATTAATTTTTTTCTTTTGTTTCCCCATTTTTTTTCTTTTCCTAAATTAATAAATTTATTTATGCGATGAACTTGTTTGAGAAATTTGAAAAATTTCAAAGAAAACTGGAATTCCCCCAAATGTTTTCGCAAATTATTCTTTTCCCCTTGTTATAATTTGCGTTATTGTTTGTGATTTGAAATAAGTGTGGTTTGTTTTTACCAAAATTGTTTCTTTAACATTTTTTTTGTAACTTTTTTAAAATGTGTATATTTTCTAACTTTTATTTTAATAAACTAAATACTAAAAGTTTAAGAATATTTTTCTTATTTTTGAAATAATTAAACTTCAAAATTTTAAAAAACTAAATTTACATTTTAAAATTAATGTGCCCATTTTACTGTTTTTTTTTTGATTTCATATTTTTTGTTTCGACTTAATATGTTCCATATTATAGAAAAAAAATATTTAATTAATATTTTTCCTGGCCACATAAAAATGTTTAAAGAGTTCATCACTTTACATATTTTACCTTCGCCTTCGTAAATAAAGTTCAGAAAAATAATTGTCTTGTGTAATTTCTCCTTTATAAAAAAAGTTTAATAAACAATTGCCCTTATTTTTTCAAAATAAATTAGAAAAATTAAATACAACCAATACGTCTCTTATTAGTAATTGAAATTATCAATTTTAAAGAAATTCTTTTCTGAATTTAATTTTTTACTTTACTTAAAGGTTCGTTAAGGTTGACCCACTTCTGTTGGAAATACCCTCTCCTGGCCCCGGCCAAACTATATTGTAAAGTTGTAATTAATCGAATAACTTTTGGTTGATCTGGGACCAAGTTACAAAGTTTGAACGTTTGTTGTTTTGGTCAAAATAAAACTTCTGCTTTTTTTTTTACTGGTTAATACTTTAATGCTACAGAAATAAATGCCATTTAGAAAGAATCTAATAAAGAGGTGGGGATTTAAAGGAAAAATTATTTTATTTACCTCCTTATTTGTTCTTTGGGGTTGGAAAAAATATCTGGTGATGGAAATCGTACTTTTTATACAACAAATATTTAATTAGATTTTTGTTTTCTATTTTTTAACATCAGTCTTGGTTTATTTTATTCTGGTTAAAATTTAAATTCAAAAGTCCCCTTTTCTTTCTTTTTTTTATTCCAGTATCTCAACCCTCTTTTGTAACAAGATTTATTTTTCAATAATTCTTTATCTTTTTGCAGTTGTTTTCCCCTTTTATTGACAGATTGGATTTCTTTAAAACCGATGAATAAAGAAGTAAATTATATTGGCCTAGTACCAAGAATCGGTGATTTTCTTCACCAGAAACGGAAAAGCTTATGGGATTTTTTGAATTAATCTAATATCTTATATTAACTTCTATAATAAAAAATAAGGTTCATTTTTTTAAATTATATTTATGTCAAAAACAATATGTTAAAAATATTTTTTGTGAATCATTTCAATTCCGTTATAGAGAACAAAAAAAAGGTTTCCTTTCAAAGACTTTGAAATTTACAAATCCATCAATTTACAAAAGCCCAAAATTAAGCATTTGGTTATTATAATTGTTGTTTTTATGGCAAAATGACACTTTTAATTACAATGGTTATAACCATCGTCAATATTTTTTTTATAAATGGCCGTTTTTTCCCCCAGATCCAAATCAAGGGTCGGGTCCCCTTTCTAACCAAAGCGTCCGAAATTAAAAGAAAGGAAGTATCCTTAAACCACCAAATTATAAAATTTCTTCTCGGTTTACGATCCACATAAACCACTTCCTGGCCATCGCAATAACAGTTTCAAGTTCAATTCATCCAAATTTCTGTTGGTGTTTAGGGGCCCAAATCTTTCCCCAACCTGAAGGGTGAACTTCCAAAAATGAATTAGTTGTTTAAATTGAAGGCTTAATAACGACTCTCAAGATGTTCTTAAGAACAGGAGACTTTTTTGGTTTTGGGATGGAACTGCATTTTTACGAAAAAATTAATAATAGGCGTAATCCTTTATGGGCGTTGGGAGGCTCTTTTAAATTAAGATAGCGAAAGGTGTGGGTTCTTTTATTAACTTAACAAATTAGAAAAATGGGCAAATTTCTTTTTTCTTGTTTATAAACAAAGATAATTAAAAGTTTTGAGGGGTTTTGTTCCTTTCGTTTTCAAGTTTAGTTATACAAAGGATTTTCCCTCCGTCTTAATTTCTTATTTTATGCTTGCATAATCCCCCTATTTAAAATTTATCAAACTTTTTCATTATATCTTAATTTTTTAAAAAACCTTTACGTTTTAAAATTAAGTTCATATGTTTGAAATTAAATTAAACTAATTTTTTTTAAAATATTAATTATACTTAATTTTTGTGATTGTATTTAAATCAATGAAGATTTGGGTATATCCGATCCATTTTTCTTTTTTTGCTTTTCTTGAAAAATAAAGAATTAAACTAAATCGATATGATAAAAACCCTAACACATTTTCGAAATCTTTGGTTTTAATTATAAAAACTCTTGGGTTGGGTTCTTTTCCCAAAATGTAAGACTTAAAAGTTAGGGGGAAATAAACTAAACAAGATAAACTAACCCATTTCATTTCTTATATGGATAAATAAAAGGTTAATTAAATTAAAAATTAAAACAATTTATTTCACGTTAATAGAAAAGGTTTTTTATATAAATCTATTTTTCCTGCAAACGAATTTCGTTCCACTTTAACATGAGTTAAGCTCCCATAAATAATTTCATCGGATATTTTGAAATAAAAGCTAAAATTTTAAAACTTTTAACAGGAATAAAAATAAAAACTTTTAATATTTTAACCTTTTTTGAACGAAGGGTTACTAAGTTCTTTGTTTGTTTTTTTTTTTTTTTTTATTCATTATTAAATAGTGTTTATCTAAATATCGTTTCATTTCTCTTTATTATACTATTTCAAAATGGGTTTAACCAGATGCCCTTTTCTGTATTTTTTTACATTTTTTGTTTTTTTGGTTTGTTATTGTGTTTTGTATGTTAAAAATGTTGGATTGTTTAATGAGCTATTATTATTATTTTTTATATCTAAGCATTTGAAATAAATTTAAAGGAACTCCTTTTTAATTTCCATTTTTTCGACTGTGATTCTATTTAACTAATATATCGGCGACAAAATAAGCTTTAAATAATTAAAAAAGATATGTTCATTGAGATGAAAATAGATATTCAGTTTAAAAATACATGATTAAGTTTTATTTGACATCAATAAGTCACCGGAAACTTGGTTATATTTCTTTAAAACTTCTTTCAAATGATTCAATGAACCTTTTTGAGACCTTTGTATTTTTTATCATTCCTTTTTGTTGCTCATTTTATTTACTGGATGAAACTTGGCTTTTTATCATCCCTCGGTGCCCCAAACCGGGCACGCTGTTTCCACTCTGCCGCGGCGAAAACACCCGGGCTTTACCCACCAGACGCTCTCTTTAAACAGGGACTTCCCGGTCAATCGTAATAAGACATTATTCGGGAATTATAAATATTTAGAAAATTTAACAACCAATTTCCAATTATACGCATCTTTTCAAACCGAATATTAAAAGGAAACATTTAGGTTGGGATTGTTCTTGGGAGGGTGACGAGCCCAAACCAGATTGGAAGAGGAAACATTTTCCGAAACTTTCTAATTAACTAAATCGGACAACTTTAAAAAAGACGGATGCACGCTCAAGCATTTTTTTTTTTAAAAAGGTTTGAAAACAGTGATGGTAACAATTTAAATAAAAAGTTTAGTTTTAAACCACCCGCCGTCAAAGACAAAGGGAATAATTGTTAAAATAAATTTAAAAGTCTTGTAATAGGATTCTTTGCCCATTTCTGCGGGTGCAAAATTTTTGGATCGTATTGTTATGTGGGTGGAACGTAGATAGCATTAAGAAAAGTTTTCAAATTTAACCCCGCAATATTTTATTAATTGGTATGAAATAACGTAACTTTTAATTTATATTAATTAGGTTGTATACTTTGAAAGATTTTCTTTTTATATAAACTCAGCTGTTCTCAACCAGATTTTTTAAATTCAAGCTTTGTTTGGATTTTTTTTAAAGTACCAATTTTCAAATTTTTTATATTATACAGAAATAATTATTGAATTTAGATGCTCTGTTTTTCTTTCAAGGTTTTCTATTGAATAAAAAACCCAAAAATAAAAAAATAGATAATTAAAAAAACATGTTACAGCACAGGCCACATTTAATGCAAAAAAAAATAAAAGTTATCAAAAAATAAAACTAATAAAAGTAATTGTGAGAACTTTATAAATTTATTTTAAAATATATACGTATAGACAGGCTAAGTAAATTTTTCAAAGAATACTAAGCAATAAAAGGAAATATTAAAAACTGTAATGGCACTTCTAAGAAAACAAATTCATTAAAACAATAAAATCAGTAACAAAAGGGTTTTGAGCAATAAATATTTTTAATATTATTTATTTATTACTTTATTTATCTAAAGGTATCTCAACAGCAACACATGTGAAAACAATTGGGAAGGAAATTAAAACGTCACAAACCCCTGCCTTTGGCTCGCAATTCACTGCATGTTTTTGCACTTCCAAAGTGCGGTTCTGATATCAATTAATTACTTTGTCTATAATCAGTTCAATTTATTGCCGTATGGACTATTTTTTAACATTCCCGTATTGTTTACAAATATTTTGTTATCCAATCCATACTTTCAGCTACCTGCGGAGAGTGGATTGGTCTTGAATACAAACGAGGGGTCAGCTTACATCCAATGCAAGTGACTTTCCAAAATTGAAAAGCTGTTTTCCATTGGGGATCTGGACCGAGCGAGGGTCAAACAGTTCGGGATAATGGCGGCGGCCGAAAGACGATGCGAGGCAGTGGAGGCCAAAATTGCAGAATTAGTAATAAGCTAAATATTTTAATCTTTTTAAAAGTTAAAATTTTATCAACAAAACTTTTAAAATAAAAAAAAATTTTTTTGTTTTTGTCAGGATATCAAAAAATTATTCAATTCGTTCAATTTTCCCAAAATTTAACTGCTTTTCCTGCCTCCAGCCCTTTGGTGGCGTTTGCTTTGAAACCAGAGGTCTGGTTTTGAATCGGGGGCCTAAAAATTTTCATTGTTGTTTCTAGTTGGTTAAAGGGCAATTTAAATCACCCAATTGTCTGGAAGGTTAGATGATCGCGTCGGATGGGCATGTAAAAATCAGTCCGCGCCTTCCTCATGTCGGTTTTCGTCCTATAGATCCCGCCATCGTAATCAACCGGAGAACATTACCCTTTTCAAATTTCGTCAGAAAAAACTAAAGGAAAGATTTATTCAACTTTGAGTTGTTATATAAAGTTTTGTTGTTACGATATCAATATATTATTGGAAAAAGGAAAAAATAAATTTAACAAAAAAATTGTTTCAATAAGAAAAAATTGTTTCTTTTTAATAAGAAAATTACTATTTATTTCAAAAAAGGAGTTAGTATCGGGATAATCTTTTTTTTAATAGCATTGGATTGATTTTATGTAAATTTTCCAAAAGTCCGTCAAGGTTTCAACAAATTATTTCTATGTTTGTTTATATTACACAAATTAAATAATAGGCTTTATATTTTTCGTTTATTTAACATTTTTTTTTTAAAATTTTTCCCCGGGACATTCAACATTTTGCGGCCTTTCGTCGGGAACATTTTGGGGAAACCGTATAATGAAATCAGTCAATATTTAAAATAAAAACTTTTATACCATTTTAGATTTGAATAATGGTTTAAATTGCTATTTAATGACTTTTTTCAAGGTTATAATAAAAAAAGGACATGACCATACCATCGACCCAAATAATTTATTCTCTCAAAATCATTTATCCTATTTTTTAAAACTCAAGAAGGGAAGAACGGAATATTTTACTCTTTCTGTTCTATTTTGACCTGAGTCTAGCGGTTTGGCCCGCTTAAACTGGAGGTGGTGGGCCAAACCTGGGAAACAACTTTGTGTTATTGTTATAAAAAAGATATTAATTCGACAGATGGGCATTAAAATTCGGTACCCCCAAACCACATTGGGGCTGTTGAATAAAACTCAAAAAGCCGCCTAATAGAAAGGCTGCATTGGAGGTCAGTCCGCAGTGGACCCAGGCTGATGATGATTATTAATGCAAGGATTATAATATTTAAAAAAATCCAGATTTTATTTAAATACTAGTTTTTTATTGCTTCGGGAAAATTTCTGCCCAAAATACAGCAATTTTGATGGAAACACTCTAAGCTAGTGATGTCATGACTTTCAAAGATAATACAGTTAATTACTTCAAACACTATTTCAGTTAATTTTCTATACACTTTCTTTCTTTTCCACCCATTTGTTATATCAAAGATGATACAATCAACTAAACACTATAATATAACTAGCTATCACTGCAAAGAAGTACCTTAATAAGAGTGTTTCATAAATTGAATAAACTTCTTCGCGTTTACTACTTATTCCATCTTTATATCCAGTGCTAGTATAATAAAATGAAATACCTTTATCCATACATGTGAACAAAATACTGATAAATAAACGTATGCAGGAATTTTTTTGAGATAAATTTTTTAGACGGTTTAAAATTTACTATGAAACAATGTAATTTGAATAGACATACATATTATTTAAAATTTAAGTTTTAATAGTTCCAGCAAATTAAACACCTGCCTTTATTGACTTTGACCAAAAGTAATTAATCGTCAAACTATAAATAACATATAAACTTCCAAACACCTAATTCAAAACGAACTTTCCTGATAACATTCTGATAAGTTCCATAAATTACTGGCATAGATTAAAACAGGACTGAAACTTTACGGAACCATCAAGCTTTCTTCAGTGTTGTTTTCTTCCCAAAATTTTATTTGTTTATTTTGAAATCGATTCTCATTAAAATTACCTAAAAATTTAATAGACGATGCAAATGTGAAGTTAGTGCAGTGCAGTGCAGTGTTGCCTTGATGATCAGCATCCGATTTGAACAAAGTATTTCTGTATAAACAGACTGTTTAAATCTTTATTTAAGACTGGGGCGAAAGTCCCACAGAGTCCGATGCTGTGACAAGAAATGATGATGGATGGAGATGGACTTCACCCTGACGGTAAACACATATTAGGATTCATGATAAATGGTTCGAAATCGGAAGCAAACCTGACTTGGAGGCCACTGAATTTGATTTACAAAGGGTTCCATTTGGGAGATCTACCTGACTTAACTTCCGGCAAACCTGATGATCTCGACCAATTAAATGGGAAATTTTAAAATCCGATTTTATCTTTAAATATCGGAAACCAAAGGCGTTGACGAGGCCCGATCCTTGGAACACACGGGACGTGGGTAAAGGTTTTGGGAGTAAGCGTATGGCAATCTCCCCGAAAAACCTCAATCTTATATCGTCGAGGGCACCCGCCGACGATGTAAAATTTTTAAGGGATACGAACTTATACGCCAGACTTTCCTGCTCAAAACGCAACAAAAACGATGCGAAGTGGTTGAGTAGAATCGAGGCTAAGGTTTTTTGGGGGCTGGAAAAAGCCATCGTTTTCTCAGGAACGTTCTGCTTGACTGTTTCTACTAACCTGAGAGTTATCGAAATGAGGCTTTATTTTAAATTGTCGTCCCGGGCTCCTCAAACAATTCGGTTTTGGGTCCTCTGCTGTCTATTTGGCATCATTCTGTTTTATTTCAACTGTGATGGGGTTGTCTGGGCTTTTGGAGCTTTAGGAGGAAAAGCTTCTAATAATCACGGCCTAACTGCTTGGGCGGAGGCCGTTGTTTTTAATGGTAACAAATTTGATTCCATCTTTCAACAATTTTACCGGGCGTGGCTTGAAAGCGAGGTGGCCCTATTTTTTAAGAAAGGAGACAATAATCTGCTTAATAATTGGTTCCAAGTTATAACAAACCCCCCAACATAGTTCCCCACGTGAAGGCTGGGCTTAGGCAAATTTGCTTTTCCCCAAATACTTACCAAGATGGAGGGGTCTCTTTATATGCTGCGTTTATTCTATCCTGATTCCGGGGTTGAAAAGACCGATCAATGGTACATTAAGGGTGTGAAGGGGGATTCTTTTCCAAAAACTACCAATTTAACCATGTTAATACCTTATGGTTTTAAAACCTTATTTTGGCTGGTAGACTTCTAAAACAATCGAAACTTTTTTGAAGTATACTAGTGTTAAGATTATCTTTCGCGAAAACTCCAAGGTAGTTTGTTTTTGATTCAAATTAGTGATAATGCGCCGTGAAAATTTCGGTCCGAACTGAGTTAATTTGACGGTACACCCCTTTACAGGGGCTGAGGTTCTAAGGCTTTTGGGTGCCTTTCGGCCCCGTGGTTTAAAGACAAAACAGGGTTTCGATTTAAAAGACAATTCCGGAAACGAACAAATCCCTATGCCACAGGTTGATGATGTTGCCCGGATTGTCGGCCCGGCGTCGGAGTTTCCCTCTCGCGTTTAATCACGTTGGATAAAATAAAAAGGAAGCCTTTTTGGCGTATGCTTTAATATTTCAACAAACAAAAAAAAGTTTTATAATTTATATCTACATCACCATTTTAATAACAACGATACCATGTTCGGTGCTATCTTAGTAGTTATTACTTTGGAGTTTTCAAAATTTTATCTGGACCACAACGTAAAAATGTACAGATATTAAACAGGAACGGTAAAAAACTAAGAATGAAAAAGATAATTAACACCCTATCTTTCTAGATCCAAAATTTATTTTGTCAAATACAAAATTTGTTATTATTACGGAGTAAAGAAATAAATGTTAATGCAGAACAGTCACAAAACAGTTCTCCAATTAATATAGTTAATATAAATTTAAATTGTTCGGGACCTTTCCAATTAAAGAAATTAAATGTTTTTGATTGAATGTCTTATAATCTTTTTAGGAGTAAAAAGTATTTAAAATATACCTATAAAATAAAAATTTATAAAAAAGTGGTATAAAAAGCAAATTTTTAAATTGGACTTAATAAATTTTTTCTGTTGGATATCCTAGACAAATTTTATGTGATCCAAATTAAATAATATTTATTAAAGAAAATAAAAATATTTAAAAATTTTATTGTTTTCACTACCTATAAATACTTTATTGGATGGTTTTCTTTTAATTTTTTTCAAAAGATAAATGAAAATTGATTAAAAATGTCAAATCAAATTTTTTACTTTCGAGCCCTTTTTTGGCACAAATTATAGCCAAGAAACTTTTTAAAAGGGTTTTACCCAAGGAATACGTTAAAACAATTGTAAATTTATTTAAAACGTTTGCTAGTATTAAATTGAACATATTTAGATCAATTTTATTGAACAAAGATTTGTTTGCATCATAAAAACCTTTCGGTTCATGATTTTGAAAACTAAATTTTGGATTTCAATTTTTTTGTTGTTGCCGTTTCATCGGGCATTGCGCTTCTTCTCAGCTTTTGCGCGGCTTTGGGCCATTGACCTGGGACGTCTGCATTCCCCTATTCGCGACATCCGAATGTTTTCCACAGCAACCCAGGCTTGGGTTTTCTTAACAATCAGCGTGGCGACCCGAGCGTGCTCTGTGCTCCAAGCCGCGGCGCCCGGGCTTAAACATTGGGGAGAATTGGACGAAAAGGATGCGCCCCGCTTTTCGCCTTTCCTCAGAGTTAATTTGATTGATCTCTGCGTTGACCACTTTTACCCCGGCCCACGCTTTTTTTAACAACCAGGGTGAGGTTGGCCCGTTTTGTAAGGTCTGAAGGACCCTGATACGGAGACACTATTGAGCTCTTGGTTGGTGTTTGGCCGTTGGGTGAAACCCTAACCTTTTGTTAATCATGTCCTTTTCTGGGTCCAAAATAGGGAGCAATTTCAATTAAAGGTTGAAGGTTTGAAACATAATTCCCTTCCTGTTGAACAAAAGGTTCGTATTAATAAACAGATGGACATCCTTTTTAACCTAAGCATCTTAATTGTTGGGGAAAGGTCCTGGCGAAAAGGGAAAAAACAACAAATTTTGACCTGTTTTCTGGTCCCTTGCCGGGAAAGGTTAAAAACCCTTTGATTTTTTCTTTTTAAAGTAAATTTATTTTTTTAAGGACCTTGATTGTTTTTACAATTGATGTCGTAAAAGTTCAAGTTGAATATAGTAAAGTGATGTTTTTATTTTTAGGAGGTTGTTTTTGGATAATGTTGATATAAGTTCATACATTCCTGTAACATTTTGTTTGGGAAGTTTTTATTTCTATTATATTATATGATTGATCAGATAAGGTTCAGCTATTTTATAACTATCTTAATAAACATTTTCTATATTTGGACTAATCTACTATTATTTACATATAATTGCATAAAAGTGGTCTTTACTTAGCATAGAGTTACGAATTTACCTAGAACTTCTTGGTTGCTGATTCTCAGTGAAGCCAGTTCCGTTTAAAGTCTCTTTTAAGTTAAAAAACCCTGGAGCGAGCATTCCACATGTTTAATTTTATTTTACATTTGTCTTAATTTATTTAACAGCATATGTTGCCACTGTTTTCATTTCCAGTAAATGCCAAGAAAACAGTGTTTTTTATGAAGTTGGCACTTTTAACTAAAACCCCAAAATTATTTTGATTTCCCAGATCATAAAAACATTTTATTGGTTTTGGTTACAATTTAAAAATTTAATTTAATTGGGCTGTTAAAACTGAATTGGTCCCATTGGTTCCTACGCCATTTTTTTGAAATTCCTTTTACTTATTAAGAAAAAACACATATTTTTAAGGACTTAAAGTTTATTGAAACATTTATAAAAAATTTTATTTTTTTATAACCCTTTAAAAAAGAAATAATGTACTAAAAGATTTTTTATGGAAAAAAAAAAGGGAAATTTCAAGTTCAATTTTTAAATTAATAAAGGCATAAAATTATTAAATAAAAAAAAATGTCCCTGTAAAGTTGAATAAAAAACTTATTTCAAAAAGATTTTAATTGAAACTTTTTTTCCAGTTGAAAAGAAAATTTAGATAAGGAAATAAAGAAAGTAAAAATTTTTAATTATGTAAAAAAGAAATATGAATAAAAGGGCTTCAATTGAGTTTTTATGTCATTTGTACCCTAAAAATTAAATAATAAATTACTTTTATAGATTTTATTTCATTATATTTTTAATAATAAATTTAATAACCATTTTTAATTTCAATGGTTTTTATCTTAGGTAATAAAAAATTGAATTATTTAGCCTTTAAATAAAGGTAAATTCTGGTGGGTCTTTGGTTAAAGTTAAAAAATTAAGTAAAAGTTCCTATAGGTTTTTAGTCGGGGAAATCCCCTTTTACCTAAAAAAAATGTCCGATTTATCATTTTTAGTATGATTTTATTTCATTATTTAAACAAATCTTCTCTTTAGCATAATCCCACCTGGTGTTTGGGTTTATCTTTCCTTGGTTTTTTCCCTTTTTGTCGATCCCCGTTCGCTTCGGAATTCATTCCTCTGTTTCGTTTATTTATTTTTGTTTCCCAGCTTTTCCCGGGGTAAAATTGTCATTTTATACCCGCCCCCCAAATAAATACCCTTTCATTTTTGGGATTTCCCAAGCCCTCCGATGGAATCGGGCTTGGTCAAATCCAAAAAACAGGATTTATTTTTTTTTAAAAAACATAAACTGGGTTGCTTTTCAATTGGCTCACCCCGGAAATTTTACCTGGGTTTCTGTTAAAATTTTTGGTTTGTTTCCTAAGGGAAAGGGCAAAAAATGCCCCAAACCCATGGCAGGAAAAAACCAAAGTTTTCAAACTCCCGGCCACCCGCGTAAGGGTTTAAAAAGGAACCCACCTTACCGTTCCTTAAACCTTTGCAAAGCGCAGCCGGCATCAACCCAAAAAACAGAAAAGGGCTTGTACCAATCCCTTGTTGCAACTTTAGTTTGTCTCACCCACCACCGTTCGTCCATTGATATTGCTTCTTATAACGTCGTGATGTGACATACGGTTCGGGCCACCTTCCGGGGGGGTCCCCCCAGATATCGTCCCGAAGCCGGGTCCCCGCCTTTTGTCGAGAAGCAACAAACAGTTAAGGTTTTGCGGGATATTTCGCAATAATTTATTCAAACATCGGATCGGTGGGTTAAACCGGCGCGGCCTTCAGGTCCCACGGGGCACCGGTGCGACACCCCAAAAGGTACCGGTCAGGAGAACCCAGAGGGTGTTGGATCCCGGCCAGGGGCTACCGGACCACTCCAGCGGGGCGTGCCCGATGGCTGGCCCGCCCGGGACCTGACGCGAAATCCTCGCGTCACCTTTTCCTAAGGAGGGGTCTCTTTGAGGCAGCCCAGAAGAGAAAAGGGCCCAGACAAAATTGCGCTCCTTTGAATACAGGGTGGGACTGCGGCTGGAGACCCCGCGCCGCCGGGGTAAAAGCCAACGCCCCGTTCTAAGTGGTGGCTAGAAGGGGAACGGCTCCCTTCCGCGCGACACCCTTTCCCGGGACACGGCTGTTTGGGGAGGTACCCGGCCGCGGGCCGGTAACCAAGAGGGGCCCCCAACGCGCGGGCCGAAGAAGGCCCACGCGCTGGAAATCCCAGCCGGGTCGAGCAACGCCAGGCCCGTAGTCGGGCCCTTTCGCTTCCTGCGTGCGGGGATGCCGGGAAAAAGGTCGGGGGCGCCGTCCCTTTGCGGGGGATGGCGGAAGGAGGGCCGCGAAGGGACGGGGGCCGAGCGCCTGGCTATCCCCAAAGGGGCCAGGGGCCGAAGGTGGCTCGCGCACCCCCCGACACTGGCCCCTGGGCGGCGGCAAAGGGTGCCGCGCCCAGAGAAGGGCTAGAGGGACTTTCTTTTGTTCGGCCGCCTAAAGGACGTTCCGGTGTCCCAACCACCCGGTGAAGGCCAAGGGCGGGGCCACGTCGCGCCAGGGTCGCCGAACGTCACCAGCTCCGCGCCCGGCTATAGCGAAATTGAAAGGGCAACCGTTGGTTTTTTTTCCGGCCCTCCATCTTGTTGGGGCCCCTATCCCCTTGCCCCCTTTGGCAGCGGGAATCCTCGGATTTTCCAAGGGCAAAAAAAAAAAGGGCCCAAAGCCATGGTGGTTTTTTGACGTGAACACTCTTTCCGACTGTCGATTTTTTCAAAAAAGGGTTGGCTATTGGTTTGATTCCGGGTAGCTGTTGCATTCATACTTGCTACCTTTTCCTTATAAATTGGAACTATACCAATCTTCAAAATCGGCATTTTTATTGGTTCATCAGACAATTGAAAGGGTTGGTTAGCGCCCAACCTTGGTCGTAAGCATTTCAAACCCCACTGGGACCCACCCGGTCCCAAGCTTTTAGAACATCTTTTTGGAAACCTTTTAACCTACTAGGATGTATTAATGAGCTCCGAAACCGGCTGGGGCTGGTTAGTGTTAACGTTGAAAGGGATCTCCCGGGGACCCGGTAAAAGGGGTGTCCCACAAGGGTCTATTCTTGGACCTTTTTCTTTTCATCATATAAATGATTTACCTATATTATTAATAAAAAAACGAAGAGAAATTTGTGATGATACTTTTAAATTTTTAAACTTAAACATAAAACCGGTGGTGATCCTTTTTACAGGGAACCGTCTGTGGATACCACCCGGTTGCCTCTTTGCCACGAAGCAAGGAAAACATGCCGGTTCCGGTTTGGAAGAGCCAAAATTTACTGGGTTGGTAGCAACACCTTGTCTCCGGTGGGGCCGTTGGTTACCTGGTTACCAATGTGTTTTTTTTTTTTTTTATCCGCGGCGCGAAACAGTCGGGCCACCTGATGGAAATGGTCCCGACACCCCGGGAATACCTACCGTGGAGCCAACGCCTCCCACCCAGACAAGGCTTTAATCTCGTTTTCCCATAAAACGCTGGCTGGCGCCCTTAAACCGGAAACGGTGTTTTTACCCACGCTTGGGCAGAAATAGGCACCGTGGTGGTACCCAGACGGTTCTCCTGTAAAAGGGACCCCACCACTGGGTTTGGGACCCTTCCCCAGATGGCCCGACTCTCGTCGCCTGCGATCCATAAAAAATACATCGATAAAGACGATGTAAATAATACCTCTTGACGCTCTGGTTTGTTCAAATTGGTACATTTACATTGATTAAATTTATGACCCAAATTAAACCGAGTAAATGTGAAGTGTTTATAGAGAGGAAAGAGATAGACTTGTTAGTCAATCGGATATCGAAAACAATAGATCCAGATTGCAGTGGAGCCAAATTAATAACTGTCGAAAACCACTCTCGGTATTGTCAAAAGATCAGACAATTAACTGACGTGAGACGGCCCGTTTAGTATTTTAGTTATTTCCCAGTGGGTCTTGTCTGTGGGAAGTGGTGGATACAATACGATTTTTTGTCCCCAAAAAGCTATCCGGGGTTTATAACCTGGGCCCAAAGAATTGAAAATTTTCACAGAGATTAAAATACAACTTGTTTTTAATCATATTGAAAACCAATTATTTAAAAAAGTTGTTTTTTGTAAATTTGTGCACAAACATAAATAGTAGAAACAAACATAAGTTAAATCCCAGTAACCAGACTGGAAAATAAGAAATCTTTTATGGGATAATATAGCTTTACAAATATCCCATAAAGGTTAAATTTAACTGTTAACTTTAAAAAGAAAGGAACTTTTGTGTTAAAGGTTATTTAACATAAATGAATTTATAAATTTTAAACCCTTTAATGGAATCTGCTCAGGCTTTCAAAAATTATATAGTTTGATAGTTGTATGTAGCTCAAAAAAAATTTATATTAAAATTGATTATTTTAAAAGATGACAAAATAGGCCCTAGTTTTTTCCGGTTCTTCTCAGGTCAGGCGTCTATTCGAACCAGGGTAGGTTCTTGACAATCAATAAAAGGTGTTAACTTCTATATTGAATAAAGTGGAAATTTTTAAAAACTTATTTTATATCGCAAAAAAGCAAACAATTTATCAAAAAGAAATAATTAAATGTATAAAATAAATAAAATTAGGTTTTTTGGGACTTCAAAATAAGTAAGAAAATCATTCTTTAAATGTTTTTTCTCTTCGTTTGTTCTATAATTCAAATGGATCTCGGTTTTGACGGACTTTTTCCCAAAATATATGAAACTAAGGGGGCGATCAAGTGAAGGGCTAGTTTTGAAAAAATTTTTCTGAAATGGAGTCCCTGACCATGGACGCTGGTAAAAGTCTAAACATCAAAACAAGTTCTAAAAATTAAAAAATTTAAAAATGGTTATAGACAAGACAAGAAATAATTTTAAATATAATAAGATATATAAGATTATGACAAGAATTAATTTCCTTTTTCACACATTAAATAACATCTCTTTTCTATCACTAAACGTATCGGACCGTTAATTAAAAATTAAAGATGACAACCAGGAATGTTTAACGACAATTTTAAATTTGTGACGGTGGTGGTCCCTCTTTTTACGGAGACCGTCTGGGTGGGTCCACCACGGGCCCACTTCTCCCAAGCAGTAGGCCAAAAACGCTGTGGGTTTGAAGAGCACCGTGCCGCATTTCCCCGGGTAAACGTCGTAACACCAATGTCTCACGGGAGCGGGTTGACATACCACTTTGGGTTAAGTCTATGGGCGTCAATGATCACTTCCATCGGTGACCGACCTTTCTCTTTCGATGCCTAAAAGGTTCGTTTTTTAAAAATTTTCTTTAAAAATACAATTACTTTTACTAATTATATTTTTTAAAGAAAATTACTTAAAAAAATTTAAAATGTAAACGTAATAACTTTCAAAGCAACTATTCAAAGGGAACTAATAAAATCGGAATGGATAATTTTGCTTTCCTCCAAAATTTGTTAAAAATATCTAAACTCATTTTTACCAATTTTAAGCGTTTGTGCAAACCCTCCGATATTCCAATCGCCTAACTCTTGAGGTTCTTTCAAATGAACGTTTGCCCTCTCGAGTCGGAATTGATATGCGAATTATGAATGTGGTCGTTAAAATTCTAAAAATATATACAATTTGAAAAAAACGGCGGCTAAAAAAAATATTAGGCAGAAAAATGATTTTTAAAATTTAATTATTTTTCTATTTAAACGAAAACCAATTTGCTTATTTAATTATGAATCTGTCTTATACATTAGTGAATTTTTTTATCTGGTGTTTCCCTCAGATTTTAAGTTTAATATATAAAAATCATAATAATTTTTTATTGTAAACACATAAGTCAAGACAAAATTATTTTAAAACCCTTTCAAAAAACATTTTCAAATAATTGTTACCTTCTGAAAATTTTTAATTTTTTTAACCAAAAACATTTTAAATTGAATTTAAATTATTAAAATCCCAAAACTTTTTTACTCTGAATTGTTAAAGTTAACATGTTTATAAAACTTTTGTGTTTTATATTTTTTTAAATAAAATTTCAAATTTTAAAAAGTTGATAAAATTGCCTAAAAATTTAATTATTTAAAAATTATAAAATGGGTTTGTAAATAATAAAATATATATATTGCCCATAATAATTGAAAAAAAAACTTTTTAAATGCATAAGTCACCTTTTAAAAAAATTTAAAATTAATTTAAAAAGTTTATGATGAATTATACCCCCAAAACACTAGTTTAAAAATATCCCTTTGGCTTTCAAAAAAAGCTTATGGGTTTTCTTCTTTACAAAAAATATTTATTGATTAAAAAAAAATTTCGGGCTTTTTATATAAGTAATTTAAATTTTTAAAAAACATAAGGCAAAATGAAACCCCAACCCAAAATTTCATTTGTTGATTGTTAAACAAAACAAATTTTTTTTGTAAAATTCCTTGTTTCCAAAGGGCTTGGCCTTTTCCGTCAAAGCCCCAATAAAATTTTATTGTTTTTATTTTTATATATTTAAATTCGCTTAATAATAATAAATTAATATTTAAAAATTAACTTAAATCATATGGTTTTAAATGTTTTCCCTATAACATTTAAATTAATTTTTTAAAGTTTGTTAAATAAAATTGGTGTTTTATTTATATAATTTCCAAAATTTTTGTTTAATTTTTTTTTAAAAAAATACACCCACTTTTAATCTTTTTAAAACCTTGCTAAAATTTAAAATTTTTTATTTGTTCTATTCGGGTTGTACGGTTGACAAATTTTACAATTTTAAAAAAATAATCAAAAAGATATTTAAATATTTATATTTTTTTTTGTTTTTTCTTTCGACTTAAATTTATGTTGAAAAGGTTTCTTACCAAGTAAAATTGGTGAAACTTTTAATATTGATAAATAACAAAAATAAAAAAATATGTAAGAAAATTAATTCAAATTTTATTAATAATTTAAAAGATACACGACATTTGATTTATAATATAACTTAATTATTTAAAAACTTTTAAAATTTTATGCTTTTTCCGTATTTAAATTTCCAAACGTTTGAACTTTTCCACCCTGGTAAAGGGGGCCCCTTATTAGAAAATTACTATTTTTTAAGGTATTTTAAACAAAAAATAATTAAACTTTTTATTTTTTGTTAATTTCTTTGTGGGTTGCTTTAAATATTTATTTATTTCACATTAAATTATTATTATTTATTTATGTTAAATTTTTGGAAAAACGATGAACTAAACATACCATTTTGTTTTTTTTTATTTAAAGAATACAAACGTATTAAAATTTCTGAATTGCAAACTTTACAAAAGTAATAATAAAAATACCTTATTATTGTTTTGTTATTGTTTTAAATATGGTCTATCTTTTTTAAAATTTTGGGTTTTTTAAGGACCATCTTGATAGTATTTTCGTCTCTACTATTTAAAAGAAAGTTTTAACCTTTAAAATCCACACCCCGGTTGAAAGGGCGCCGTAAGCTAATTATTAAAAAGTTTCAAACTTATCACATTTTTAATTAAAATATTAAATACTAAATTTTTGTGTTAATTTTTGCCAATAGTTCAAATATATTTTTTTATTTACGATTTTTCTTTTATTTTTTTTTAAATTTTTTATAATTATATTGGACCCAAAATAAAACATACAAGTTTTTTTATTAAAAAATACAACATCAATTTTAAAACTTTTAAAATATCCTATACAGTGTTTTTATATATAATAATAAATTAAAAATATTTTTTTTTTTTAATGTTATAAATATTTTATTAGTAAAATATCTTTAAAATCTTAAAAATATTTCATAATTCTTTAGGAAGTTCTTCGCAAAGTTTAAAATTTTTGTTTGAATATTAAATGGTTTATTGTAAAATACTTGGCAAAACCAAAGGTCTTTCGATTCTCTTTGCTCATTTTCCAATTTTGTTTTATTGGGGATTTTCCTTTCTAAACTCAAATGGAAAAATAAATATTTCTTGTTTGTAATTTCATAAATTTTCTTGGTTTATTCAAAAAATTTTATTAGAATTTTGAGCCTTAGTTTTTATGTAATTAAAACTTTCTATTAAAATTGTGTTAAAGGATAAACTATGGGCTTTTTATATATATATAAATAATTAAAAATATTTTCTTTTACAAATTTTTAAATATATGAAAAGGAATTTAATCCGTTTGTTTTTTACCTTTAAAAAAAAAAAAAAAAATATAAAAATTTTTGAATCAAGTTAATAAAAATATTTATTAAGAATAAAAAATACTTACAAAAAATTTTTCTTCTAACCTTTGCTGATTCTTTCAAAAAGTTTTTTAAATTTATTTTTGTGTATTATATGTGTTTAACTTCTCCTCCCCTAATTAAATAGGTTGGCTTGAAACCGGGGCGTGGGTTTAATTCGGGGACTCCTTTTTAATTGTTGTTTCCTTTGGTTGGGGAAAAGGCCGGGTCTCCAATTCCTAAAATGGGAAATCCCGTCGGATGGGCGTAAAATCGGTCACCCAACCCCAAAAGTGGTGGGAACCTCCAAAAACCCCAATGGATTGGTTAAATGGGGATATGCCCGGTACTATAACCTATAATTTAATTAATTACTTTTTAGTTAAAAAATGTTATTTAAAAAGGATATTTAATTTTTTTAATTTCTCTTCAATTTAAATTTAGTTTAATTAAATTTTTACATTTAAATTTAAAAACGGAATGGAAATATTCATTAAAACATGTTTTTTTAAAAAAAAATCTTAAAATAACATTATATTAAAAATTACTAATTGATTTAAGAGGATATAAAAAAGGTTGACAAAATATTCTTTGTTAATGCTTTGGAAATAATACAATTTATTTAAAATTCCGGTGGTGGAAATTTTAATGTTGTTTGGAAAATCGGTATTTACCACCCGGGGCTTTTTTGCCCGGAACGTGTGTGGCCTTGTGTTTTTAAAGGCCCGTATCAGGTATTTACTTAACAAAACTTAACATTTATTTAAATTTGGGCTTTGGGTAATGGAAAAAGGGTTTATTGCTCCCTTCCCATCAGGTGGCCCAAATTATCCCTCTAATATAAAAAAGGGTTTGGGTTTTACTGTTTTTTACCCAAACAAAGGGTTTTGTTGGTTATATACCACAAAAAAAAAATTTAATTATTAAATCCTTGGGAACAAAATTTAAAATAAAAAAGCCTTTAAATTTTCCTCAAAATTTAATTTTGGTAAAATTGAATTTTTTTAATTTGAAATCTATTTTCCATTCAACACTTTTTATTTTAAACCCCAATTATTTATAAAAAGGAAATTAAGGTTGCATTTTAAAATTTTTTTACCTTTTGGTTTTTAAAAAAAATTTTACCAATAATTCTAATTAAATGTTTATAAAAACATAAATGTAGTTGTCCATGAATATAAAACAAAATAAAATATACAATTTTTAAAAATACTTAAGAAAATACACATTGTTAATTTTCTGTTTGGGAAAATTTCTATCTAAACATTTCAATTATTTATTAATTGCATTTTTTTCCTTTTTTGGATATGCCCTAACATTTGTAAATTTTGATTTAGATTTTCAATTTTTCCACTCTAATAAAACTTTCATTTTTTTATTAAATAAAATGGGGTTTGTTTTTTAAAAATTTAAGTTTTTCTTCACCGCACACAAAAGAACTGTTCTGCTTAATTTTTAAATTCCAAAAAATTTATTTATAAAAAATGCCTTTCCCAAGTAGAGGTTGCAAAAAATGATTTTAGAAATTCCACCCAAAAGTTGGGGGTTTTTTAATTTCAATGTTAAATTTAAAAAATATTTTTTAAATTAAATGGCCCTTTTTTAAAATTTGAGATTTTAAAAAAAATTTATGCAAAATAAGGTCCTAACAATTAATATAATTATTATATTTTTTCCCAATTTAAAAAAATAATTGTTTTAATAATTATATTTCTCTAATTTAAAATTTATATGGGCCCATGCTATATTATCAAAAACTTTAAAATTGCGAATTGTTTTTAACCGGTTTGGGAATTTTTTAAATAAAATTGTAAAAACAATAATTCTCTTTTTGTTTCGAAAATTACTAAAACCTTGGTTCACGGCCTTGGGTTGGAAGTCTAATTTGAATAGGACGGTTTTCCCCTTAAAGGATCAAGTGAAATAAGGTTGGCCACTTGCGAATTCCTTTGGTTCTATTTTCTCATATTTTCTCCCTCCTTCTATCACGCAATATTTAATTTGCATTTTGATCTATAAAAATTTCGGGTGGTTCATAATATCTAAAAAATTTTGAATATTACTTTCCTTGCGCATTAGTTTAAATTTGTGTTTTTTATTTAAAAATTTTCATATTTTATTTAAGCATAATTTTTAAAATTATTGGTTATTAAGCCTTTGCCTTTAACCAAACCTAAAAATTGCCTTTTAAAAGGGGAAAAATTTTTAAAGAATATTTTAAGTCTAGAAAAAAGGGACACAATTCCAAAATTTTTGGTGAACAAATTTAGTTTTTTAAAATTTTTTATCAAATACAAATTGCCCTTGATTTTCCAACCGAAATAAACTTCCCAATACACTTATAATTGGTTTGCCCCGTATAAAACTTGGTTAAAAAAATCGTTTGGGCTATAACACCAATCCCCTTGTTGGAAATGTAACACATTTTATTTTTATTTTAAAAGACCTCCCGGTTTTAAAAATAAGGTTTGGCTTTAATTTTTTTAAAGAAATAATCCAATTATTTCATATATATAAAACAATTCCTTTATTTAACCTTTAAAATTTTTTAAATTTTCTTGAAATTTTAAAAATATTTTTTTGTTTGTTTATTAAAATTTGTAAAAAATACCTTGGTTTGGGACTTTCCTATTTTTAGCCAAATAGGCGGAATGGGAAAAGGTCAACGTTTATTGTTAATTTCTTTCAGACCAAATTAAATTTTTTTAACTAATATTATCTTATTTTTTAATCCGGCCTTCCCCCGCAAAAAAAATATTTTAGATCTTTTCGCAAAAAAATCATGCCTTTCCCTATATGTACAATAAAATTTAAAAAAAAATTTTGATTATTAAAAACTTTTGGCCGGTTTGGGCATAAATTTTTCTTAAACTAGTTTTTTTTGAAAAGATTGCAAAATTAATGTTATCCTTTTATAATCATAAAAAATTTTAAAGAATAGTTATTTTGTGTTTATTTTAGGAATCCTTGTCAGTTTCAATTATCATTTCCGTAAATTAAATGTTTGAATTGTGGAACCGGAAATATTATATGAGGATATGATTTAATATAAGTCTCTAACGGACAAAAGGGCGATGAAGTTAAATCCTCCCTATTCCTTATTCGTAGAAATGTAAATCTTAGAATGATTCTGTTCCTTTTATATTTTTATCTTAATATTATATCTTCACATACATCATCACCTGTGATAGTCCACTGCTGGACATAGGCACCTCCTAATCACCCTTATCCATTAGGGGTTTTGGACCAATATCCCACCAGCTGGTCCAATGCCGGGTTGGTGGGTGGACAGAACTTTACATGCCATCGACAGCATGGATCATCTTACTTTTCAGACAAATGGGTGATCGCCCAAATTGCCTAACCAACTAGGAAATAACAATGAAAATTTGTTGAGTCCCCGCAGATTCAGACACACTCCGGTTTCTAAAGCACACGCCCATACCACTGGCTACCGAGGCGTGGCAATATTATATATTATAAATTAAAAGAAAACTGCACTACAAAACATTAAAATTATCATATAGTACAAACAAATCTATTAATATCTATCGATGCAGTACATAAAATTTTTTCTTAATAAATTTTGCTTTAGATTTAATAAAAATATAAAATATTGAATTACGTATAAAATTGGTATTAAATTAAAATTTCACGATAATTTTAGATAAGAATCCACACTTCAAAGAGTTCCTACAGAAAATATGCAGTCTAATTCTTAATGAGCGCTTCATCTTTTTAAGCGTAATTGTTGTTTTGTTATTAAATGTTGATACAAACAGAGATATATAATTGTTCATGGCAGCCCTTCGAACCACGTACAAAATTATTAATGATTTTTAACATAGATAATGGTTTATTTTTAATAATAATTTCCTGCAGCTGAAATGTGACCAATCGACATAGTCAGCCAACTGCACTGGAGCTATTATAGTGCACAAGTGTAGCTGCAAACACAGGTGCAGTGCCTATTTCCTACTCTATTTAAGTCCGATGGGACAAATTACGGACACGATCGCAGAGGTATCAGGCGCAGGACCAAATTTTACATGCCGGTCCGAAGCAGTAGATGATCCAACCTTTTTTTGTTGATCAGCCTGCATTGTGCTTACCAACTAAAACAACAATGAACAAGTGAGTTGTTGAGTCCCCCAGGAACTAGCTTTGAACTTTTAGAAAGAACTGGCAAAAAACTCTGCAGCCGTAATTGTTTTATAAATTTTGATCGATACTACAATCATCTATATTACATAATTTAAGAAGCTACCAAGGCATGTCAGTGCAAGCTTTATCATTTACAAACATTTCCAATCATTTTGGTCCTGCGTATGTTTCATTAGCTCTTTTTATAATCTAATTGCTTTCTCTTGCAATAAATTTAAGATCGTTTAATTTAACAAATTCCATAAGATGGCCATGCATATAAAATAGATTGCTCCTTGCCTACGTAATTAAAAAATAACTTTGTATATTAGGAGGAACACAGTTATTTTTTACAACTAATCTGTTACTTTTACGAGGAAACATCGACGTGTGTCAGTACTAAATTAGGTCAGGTAATGGAAACATATTCGGAGATACCAAATACGAAGGCGCTGATTCAATTTCTCATATTCGAGACCCGTTTTTATTCGTTATCACGATGTAGAGTACATTAGGAGCGCAACGTCTGCAAATCTTTGGTAAATGGGTAATGTATTTATATTGTGTATATTATAAATAATATAAGTTTTATAGTTTATATATCAAATCCGCTAATTTGGTTTTTTGCGTTACAAAATATTTTGCTCTTTTTATTAAGTGGCGAAAAATCCAAAAATTAAATGTT
>JAGSMT010001414.1:0-12923 GCA_029286875.1 Lamproptera curius
ACGTTCCCAATTTGAAAAAACTGTTTAGCGATCAAAATCCATCGTTAAACCAAGAAACAGGCATTTCTATGATACTCAACGCATATTGACCAAAAATTTTGAATATGAAAAAGTCTCCGCAAGATTGGGCCAAAAATCAGAAACAAAATCGACTTCGAAGATATCGTTGACAAGTTTTAAGAAGATTCAAAAATGTTTTGTCATGGACGAAACACGGTTTATCAAGGATCTTCATGCCGTGGCCGTGGATATGGCCGGCCGGGTATGGCCTCAATGTTTGGAATCGGAGTGATATTGTTTGATTACCTGGGCATGGAACCATCATTCGGATTATGCAGCTTTAATACCGAAATTGAAAATGCCGTCAATGATAAAAAGGGCGAACTTTGAACGGGCGAGCTGTTTCATCTTGACAACGTACCGGCGCATGGTTGGCTAGCGATGCCACCTTCAGCATGCTAGCGTACCTTGGTTGAGCATCCCTATTACCAGATATGGCGCTAGCTATTTTTCATCTTCTCCAAATTGATACAATACTTACGAAAACATGGTTAAAACTATATAACAAGTAAATGATGCCGTGGTGACCTTTTGGGACCAAGACAATCCTTTTTAAAGGAATTTGAAGCATTGAAAACTTGGAACGCTGGACTTGGTGTTAGGTGGACTAAATTATGTAGAAAATAAATAATTAGCTATCATAGTCATTATATTCTATCTCATTTTTACTTTTTGATCCCCCTCGGATTACAAATACAAACGAAAGTATTAATTAGTAAGATTTCAAAATACCAATACTTAGTCTTTAATGCAACAGTACAATTATTTATTTTTTATTAATAACTCATATTGCTATAAGAAATTTATTTGAAAAAGAATTAATATATTTTTAATACTTTGTTACATAAAATATTATTAGCAACTGAAATAAACGATTACCACAAGTTTAATATAATGTCTCCATTCCTGACTAAAATAGCAAAATAATAAGCATAAAAGCTCCATATTTTAGTATTTTAAAATTTATACTTGATCACGTGAGTTTCGGTTTTGGTTTCGGTTTCGCCGAAACTGGAAGCCAACCGAACTTTCGGCGGTTTCGGTTTCGGCCGGAAAAACAGTTTCGGTCGGACTCTATTAAATAGTTATAGTAAAGAAAATGAGTTTAGTATCATTGGAATTTGTAAAGACTTCGAAATTATTTTGAAAAAATCAAGAAGTGCTAATATTAATTTAATTTCACCACGATGAGAAAAACCATACCTCATCTTTTTGCCTTCGTTGCCCTCAACGAGATATTCCTTTACTCAACCTTCTTTATGGAAACGACACAGAGTGAACTCTGAGTCACTTGAATTTTTTTTTCCAAATGCTCTGTCTATCCCATAACCAAGCCACTGTAAAGTGCTCGAAGGTCGAGAGGTACAAATATAAATAAACGTCATAAAATCTCTTGAAAGCCTTATAATCTTATGTTAAATTAAAAAGTAAACAAACACCAGAATATCTTCTCAGTCCTTTCCTTAGTTACCTAAGATAATTAAGATATAATTTATATTAAACTTGAAGTCAATTCACACTCTCCGGTGTTTTTTAGTTTTGTTAAATTATCCTGTTTGGGCCTCAAAATAAAGTTAGGTGTTTTAATGGTGAAAGAATTTTTAATATCTTTACGTACGTTTGGAGTTTATTTATTACAAACATACTCACAAAAATACAAATCTTTTAGGTCCGTTCTCAGAAGTCCATCCAAGGTTTTTAATTTCTTATTATAACAAAAAAAAGCATTGTACTATATATGTATATAATATTTGTTATTCACTTAAGATGCTAGCTCACATATATAATATGTATATCTTATGTGTCTAATTACATGTTTAGACTACCAGTAATGCACATTAGTAATCTTATATTTTGTACTTTATTTGTGTTGTTTTCATTTTAAATGTTACCGCCATTCATTTTAATATACACCAATATATGCCATTGATGATTTTACTGTAAATTTAATAAAAAGACAGGGTTTAAAGTTAATACCACATGGTTTGACTACGTAATTTTCAAAATTATCTTTAAGAAAGGGACCACATAACGCGCATTGCTTATTCCACATAAAATAAGTAAGATACCTTTCAACAGGTCGGTCGCTGGGTATCCGTTTGAGTTGTCGGTTTTATATCTTTTAGAAGTTACTTGAACTTACCTGACCGGATAAGAATATTTATTTATTTTTACTAGACATTAATTGTTCAGTGCATCAAAATCCAAACAAAAAGTCAAACAAGAACGTCAAATACATTTTAAACCTTCCTTTCAATCACTTTATGTATTAAAGCCGTATCAAATACTTTGGTATTTTCCAAAGATTTAAGCATACATATTAGAATGGATATTATATATCTATTTAATTTTACTTCAAATGTTTTAAATCAAAGCTGATTTAAGATAAGTAACCTATTATATTTTTCCTCTATTTTGGTAATACTTACAGCTGTACTTGGCGTCTTAAGAAGTGGAATTACTGGCTCACCGCCATATGTCCAAACGTCACCTTGCGATTTATATTTATTCCGGAAAATAAAAGAAAAATTTGTAAAAACCATTTTATTGGCGTCAGCCTAGGTAGCAGTGGCTGCATTCCCGAAGGCTATCGTAGATACCCACAGGTGGACAAAGTGCTTTTCTTAGTAGTTCTACCGAATTCAACGATATATTAATGGGCATGAAAGCTCAGGTAGAAAGATATTAGCTCGGTTTTGTCTTTATAAGAACGCACGGTGTCACCCTCGTAGATTTATTGATAATCAAAACCAATATATACTGTATCACTTATTGCTAAATATAAACCCTTTTGCTAAATTCTCAAGCATTAGCTTTAAAAGTATGGTGGTAATGTAAAGCAGTACACTAAATATAATATTGAATTATAAAAATACTATGATTTTAAAAGGATAATCGTGATTACCGAAAAAAGCAATGAACTAATCAAACACTTTCATTCTTGTTCCACTGATTACGTACTAACATTTTGATAAGCCCTAGATTAACAATATCACAAAAATTAACACAGAAATATTAATTGTAGCTCACGTAACTAGATATGATATCAATTTAAACACCTATCTCGTATATATTATATCATTATTATAATCATGAGCACTATGATTAGTTATAATTTTATGATAAATTTTAGTATTAAAAAGAACTTTATGTTTCAAAAAACTTACATGTCATATGATATAGTTTTAAAACTTGGCAAAATCTAAATGTAATATGCTTATTTCCCAGGTAATTTCTCAAAATGTAGCCGATTAATAGCAAAATTTAAGGTCACCATATTAAATAAAGTAGAATAAAACTCTGGACACTACGAAAACAATTACAAAAACCTCTGTATCTTATACTTAGATATATACTATAAAATGTTTTACTAAGATATACTAAGAGATCAGAATATAACTTGTAGTATTGATAACCGACTGCAGCGCCATCTGCCGAATTTATTTGAGAATTTAAAACATTCTCGAATCCATTTGACCACACAAAAAAAAAAATCCAATCGGTCCAGCCATTAGAGAAATATATATACAGACGCGCGTGGTCATTAAGATCATTGTGGCAACATATAACGATGTATTTTATAACTATAGCTACAATAACACTTTGCAATCCATTGTTCGATTTATCAACGTCCTATATTTGCACAAGATCACAATATTATAAAATAGTTATTATCTAGTCAATAACATTTATCGGGAGACCGTACTCGTGCAATTTGATATGCGTTAATTGCTAATCAGTATTTAGTCGGCATTTAAACAAGCTGTCATATTAAGTGTTTTGCTTAACTTAAGTTTTTAGTTTTAATAAAACATAATTTTAAAACGCAATGTTTTAAGTTATTATCGACGTGTTTGAGGAGCATTTAAAGGTAAATGTTTTTATTTAAATATTTATAGAACATCAATGCCAATCGCGTGTTGATTCCTTAACTTTAGTCTGTGCAAAATCTGTATTGGTAAGACAGTTTTGTTATTAATTGTAATTGCTACTTGTCTCTGTAAATGATGTTAAAGTAACGAATTTTACATTAAATTGGTACGATAAGCAGGGATTCACTCGTTGATATCAATCTGTTCATTGTCGATGATCCTTAAAACATGAAGTTCTGTATCCTTGTCTAGTAACACGATAGTATTATTAATGCATACCTAAGCCCAACAGTCCACCGACGACCAATGACATCAGAAATGGTATCTTCTAATGCCTACCGTGAGGGCATGGATGTTCCGTCTCGCTAACTAGTAGATACGCTGGCTCGGTGCCTTATACCGGAACGAGGTAGTATTTTCACGCTTCTTCTTTGCGGCAAAGATGCGCACTACGATGGCAGCCACAATCGTATAGTCTTCATATTCTTAAATTTAAACAAAACCGGAATATTTTCCACTTACTTGGCTTTGCTAAAGATACCCGGATAGAATTACTGATACTTTTATTTCTAGGATGGTGTGCGCAAATGTCTCCTGCCAGATTATTTGGTGGACCCTGGCATCGTTTGCCAATGTAGTGGCTCATAATGGCCACAGTGCCTTATAAAAGAAGATTGGCCAGAGGATGCGTTTGACCGAATCAATGTAAGATATCCAACATATAAATATATTATTTGTCTCACCATCAGTTGTACATTTAAATGTTGTTTTTATGTGTTTATTCATTTTTACTTTCTACAACCCTAACCCAAACGCAAAGATATGGTAAGTTAAGCTTTTCAATTGTTTGAATTAACAAACCTTAATATTCGGATGCTGGCAAATTAATGTCAACGTAAAACATTTGCTTTTTAATTTTTCATATAGAAGAAATTCAAGAAAAAAGTCCAATTTTTTTAAACATGAGCAAACGCATCATAATAGTCTAAAATCATTAAAATCAATTAAAGTAGTCGCTTATTACATAAAAATCGTTAAGATTTTGAATTTATCTGTGTTAATTTCATCTATTTCAGTAGCCGGTTGTTAATTTTATTATTTTTTTTAGATGAAGAAACATTTGACTTTATCATCATTGGATCTGAAAGCCGGGTCTATTCTTCGAATAGGTTAACAGAAGTTGAAGATTGAAAGTGTTGTTAGTAGAAGGGGTTGGGATCCTCCTTTAGAAGAGCATGGTAATGTTACAAATTCTGATTCTAAATTGACATGGTTAAATAATATTTTATGATATTTAGAGAAAAATATTAAATGCACGCCAAGTACCACAAAATGAGAGACACTTAATATTGCTTTATGATTAAGTAAATTTTATACTGGTGCCGTTATTGTTAAGTAAATTGATAAAATATAACAAATCCTTGATTATTAGATTTGTAAGATCAACAAAATTTTACAAAAAAACATTTTATCCGAGGCTCGTTAATTTCAATGCTAACTTAAATTTGATTAATAAGAATTCTAAACCATATGTTTATTAGGACTTTATTAAAATAAATTTACACACTATAAACAATGAATAGTCAACTCGGCCTTTATTAAAACAATAACATTGGTGAATTATAAAGTTTACATAAATGCATGTCTTTTACTAGCTATTTTTAAACTTTTCCAGATTCCTAACTATTCCGCTTCAATGCAAAAGTCGCCATGTTTATCAATATTACACAGAACAAGATATAATATCAAAAAGGTCTGTGGACCGAAATCTTCTGGCCTCGTGGAGAGTTATCGGTGGAAAGGCAGCATTAATGGACTTCTTCATATGAAAGGCAGTGCTAGAGATTATGAATCTTGGCACCAAGAAGAAAATGACTGGGATTGGCCCACATTACAAAAATATTTTAAGAAAAGTGAGAAAATCGTTGATCCCGTCATTTCTGAACAATCCAAATCTTTCGCGACAATTATGGAACCGGAAGGGTCGTTTATAATTGATAAATTAAACTATACGTACAAACATATCTCAGAAAAACTAACTAACGGTTATAAAAAATGGATTCGAATATCTGACGATCTCAAGGCCCTAATCAGCTCGGTGTCGGAAAAATAAGAGGGGTAATAATAAAGGCAAAAGAGTTAGTATTTGCAACTGCATTTTTGGTTCCAACCGGTAAACGAAAAAACTTATATGTATTGAAAAATACAATAGCCACAATTATAATCCAAGAAAAGAAAGCAAAGTGTACAGTAATATTATCTAGCGGTGATTCAACAACTTCTATCCAACAAAGAAGTTATATTAAGCGCTGGAGCGATCAACCTATTCTCCTGATGAGATCCGGGATAGGTCCAAAGTCGCATTTAGAAGAACTGAAATTTAAAGTTATCGCCTAACCTTCCTGAGTGAAAATCTTCAAGATCACAGAATACCTATACTAGGTAACGATTGACACAAACACTACTCAAAAGTGAAACCATTGGCGAAGCTGTGGCACAATATCTTTAGATCAAACAGGTCCTCATCGCAACTAACTATGACCAACCGAACATTAACGCTTTTATGTCGATAAATAACGATAAACCATTACCGATGTACAGATAGATCATATTACTTCGTTCCCCAAAACTTTTACTTATATTCTTATGTAACGAAGTACTCTCCGAAGATGAAATATGCAAACAGTTTTGATTTCACAAAAACAAGGAGTTACTCTATTTTTATATCACTCCTGCCGTCCTCTCTCGAGGTCACATATTTTACGGTCTATCAATGCAGTAGACTTTCCAAAAATTATCCTAATACTTTAGCGATGAACGCGATATGGATCTTTTGTAAACAGTATAAGAAAAGTTATGAAATTGTAGCACCCGACGTTTCGGAGGTATGAACGCACAAGTTCAACGAATACATTTCAAAGACTGTGATCAATTTGAAATGGAAAGCAACGATTACTGGGAATGCATAGCAAGAACAATGACCTACAATGTGTACCATCCAGGGTACGGCAAAATGGGTAAACGAGGAATGAAACCACGGATGATAATAAAATTAAATGTACATGGAATTAAACACTTGAGAGTAGTCGACGCGAGCATAATGCCTACCATACCCAGCGTTAACACAAACTGCCACAATGATGATTGCAGAGCGAGCTTCAGACTTTGTTAAGGAAGATCATTTAAAAGACATAATAAAGACGAGTTAAGCATATGGTGCTAAGAATAATATAGATATATTGTTAATTACTACAACAACAAAAGAAAAAACTTTAATTATTAACTATCGGTTTCCTAAACTCATGTTTCTTTTTTTTGTTATTACTGATTAATTATATATTTATCAAATTATTATTATCTAACATAGATAAACTGTAAACAACAATATATAACAAAATAAGTATATCAAAACCGTTTTCCAAGTTATCATTGATATTCGTCAATTTTATTTTCTGTTCTTTTATGTAATGATTGGAAAATAAAATGGATAAGGATCTAGCGATTACAGTTTATTTCCGAAAGCATTAAGAATAAAGTTTAATATGGACTTGAAAATATAAGTTTCATTTCTAGCTGCTTTTATCGTCATCAGCATTATACACGACAACAACCTATAATGTCCACTTCTGGACTGCCTTTTCCACCAACAACAAGACAGCCGATCCTGTTATTCGTATAACTGGACGCCAGAACCTTATTGGTTCGTCGGCTATCGATTCTTTGATTGTTTAACTGGGATCTTTTAACAAACTAATTCTTTGCACTAAGTCGGTGACTTCAGTTCTTTGACGTATTAATTATGAACGATCTTTCTGACAGCAAAATGGGCGTGGCGATTTCAGTGTATATTAATCTTCAAATGTTTACTAAATACATAAATTAACTAAAAGCAATATAATATATTCTAGACATTTGAAAAAATAGAAGGTATTCTTTTGTAAAAACAATCATTGAAGATTATTTATTTTAATAAAATAATAGTCATATAATTTCATGATCATTTTTAATAATTTGTAATTCTTTACCTGAAAATATAACTAATTTAAACTTTTTATAAAATTACGGTTTTAACTACACAGCCTTAGCGTGGTTTTCATTTAGGCCCACTACCGGGAAACTATTGAGAAGATGCTTGTACCACAAGTATCTCAGACAAAAGTGTCCCGCGAGAACGTATGAAACGGGAGAAGAAGGAACAAGTCTATTATTTAGCTTACCACTTGAATTTATATGCCATGGCGCAATCTGTGCTACACGATATCCCATTTCTGATAACAAGAAAGCGTAAGTAGTCATTAATAACACTAATATGAATGACCATTCCTATTAAATAACTTATTGTGTCGGCTTTGGTTAAAATATAATTTGTCACAAATTTTGAATACTACCCAGCAGCGTGGTCACGGAATATACTAAGATGTGTGGACAGTGACCATGGCCTGCTGGAAAGAAACTGTGAAACTCCGGCTTCTAGGCAAACTTGTAGCGTTTAAAAGATTTTGAAAGGTTTAGCGACGTCACAACATGCATATTATTAAAACAAACATTCAATGAAAGTGATCCTACCATCACGGAAAACCAAACGACACCTCGAAAGTTCTAAGCCAATATCAGCGCGCCAGAGTAAGCATTTGATTGATAAACAAAGATCCTGTATAAATAAAGGAATCAGTCCTATTCAATGACAAGTTTGCAGTGACGAAGGACGCTTAAACAAACAACGCCGTGGCAGTCAAACAAATTATATGGGATTTGTCGATGTAATGTTTGATCTTTACTGGATATTGACTTTGAATAAACGTCTATATCTTTAGGAAATATCAATGACATCTTACTTTACACGTATCTGTCATATCGCTTAATAAAACCATAAAGCGAGAGATGTAATTTTTTTTTATGAAGGCATGTTTCCTTGCCACACGTACAGAAGGTACGTAGGTTAGGTGGTTCTTGGGTCGCCTAAGGATCGTCGACGATCGTTTTGCGAACCGTGACACCAACGATCAGGCGACTGTTTTAATCGGTCGCTAGGGCGGTGAAAACCGCCCTGGAACGCGGTGTAATCGGTGTACCGGTGTGTGTCTCGCTGGGCTCGTGAGCGAGAGGGACTATGGTGTGTGTGTGACTATCCCACTTGTGTTGTTTGAGAGTCGGTTGGCGGGACCCCTTGGGTGGACCGAGAAGTCCGTTTCGTGGTCTACGCTTTTAGCAAGAAGCCTTTGGATCGGCTATATACGTTGCTGCTTTTACCAGCAGAGGGTTACTGGATTTATGACTTTGTCAATATATTTACGAGTTAGCTTTTTAAGTCTCGAGGATCGTCGGCAACTTGTCGTCGCCATGCAAGTCCACGTTGCGTTGATACCACAGCGCGCCGGATGCGCGGCGATTAAATCTGTTAATCGCCACCTGTGTTTCTTAAGTAGTGCGGAGGATAAGTGTTGTAATCTTGATCTGATTCCCCAAGAACAGAGCAGGAATATACGCGTAGTCATCAATTTGACTTTACCGTTGCATTTATACCAATCTGTTAATATACATATTTAAAAAATCTATTATGAGGCAAGAGCCTGCAAGAATTAATTCCATGACGAATTTCCTTTTTTTTATTTAGATAAAGAATTGCTTCAACTAAAATGTTAAATGCACTATTTTGCAATATCCGTTGGAACAGATAAGCCAAAATATTACTACTCAAATAGATAATAATTAAAAAACAATAGTTTTAGCAGTATAAAGGAAGTAAATATGACACAATATTTATTGTTGGTAAAACAAAATAAAATTTAACCTAACATCTCGTTGTACTATTAGATATGGTTTAAGAATTGCTCGACTTCTGCCTGGTCTCTTGGGCTTTACGTTCTAACTTCTTATCCGCAATTATTTTTATTGTCGACTAATTATCTTTATAATAGCGTTTCTTGTTCAACGCTTTGCCGTCGCAATGATTAAGAAAAGTATTACTTTCTTTCATTAATAAAATATTCCTTAAAATTAAAGATTAATACATTTTAAAAATTATTTCAGGTTTTTTAGTGGTACAGTGTCAGAAAGTAAAAATAAACTACAAAGCGACGAGACGAAGGTGAAGTTGGAACGTCGTTCACGTATAAAGTAAACTTTATGGTAAGTGATACGCATAGGGTCCCATTTGCAAAGACCATATCGGCTGCCCATCAGTCTTTCGGTTAGGCACCGTTGCCAGCTTAATGTAAACAGGGTTTACATCTCATGTCTCAGGCAGTGAATGGTTTATTAATGATTTTAGTAATTCTCATGGGCGGTATCGCTTATAAATGAAATAATAAAATAAACGCAGCGTAAGATGTCACAAATCCGCGCATCAACTTAATATGGACCTGTCTACCAGAATTACTCTTACCGCCGGGACAGTAGTGTTGTAACTATTGATATTTATGGTTCTTTTCCTAGAGGGTCCTGGAAAATTAGTCTTAACACCTTTTCAAATTAAATTAAATTTATATGTTGTAAATTTAAAAGTGAAATAAAAAATGGAAACCTAAAAGACGTAGCAGTTTAGTTTTTAGTTTTTTGACTTTTCTAAGTTACACAAGTGACAAAACTCACCCCATCGATATGCTTATTATTGTTTTGTTCTAACTTATATGCGCTTGAATAAAGAAAAAAAATTCTGGTACTGGTAGCCGTAACATCTTTAACCACATTTTCTACAAAATCGGTAAATTGAATGACTAGTTGACACGTTCAGAAGTTCGCTTCGTGTAAGAAGCACTTCTAAAGAAAGCATAAAAATCTCGGAGTAATAGCTTTTAAATATGCAGGGCCATCTTGTCCCGCTCGGCTGTATTGCTTTGCCACAAATGACTAACAATAGAAGTGTTTGAGTTTCTAGTAGTAGTATTTTCAAGGCAACCTATTTGTATTGTCCGTTTAAGGACAGTTTATTACTACTATATAAAATGAATACGAGAACAATTTTAATTAACCAAAGAAATTGATTCATAAATTTTAAATACTACTTTGACCTTCTTGTAATCTTTTGACGCAAATAATGCTCAATTAAAAAAAGAATTAATTAAAATATCATGGAAATTTGGGATGTAATATTTTATCCTGTTGGAATATATTTAAAGGAACGGGATAGTTTTCCCACAGACCTTGAAGTTAAATTATAGAATTTACCATGAGCAAAATTTTCCGTTATTATAAAAGTGAATATATAACCCATGTTTTAACGACGATAGGCAAGATAACTTTGCGTTGATCAGAATATTACTTTCATTGAGGGTACTTAGAAAAAGTCTTGATATTGACATTATTCAGTCCGACATCTTGTATAAAAGACGGTCCTGAAATGTACAAAGGGAGATCTTGTGCCGCTACCCGAACGGAACTCTCCTCGTGTATGATAAGTGTTTGTGTTGAGTGGTTGTGCATCGAGTCGTCCATGAGACATCGTGGCTGTTGTCGGGGTCACATGGACAATTTCAATGTTTTATATAAGAGACGTTTAGTTGTTGTACATTTTTACTTTTTGGAATTCTTTATTTGGAATTATTTGTTGAGTCCCCGCAGGATTCGGAACCCATGCCTCCGGTTTTAAAGCACACACTCATACTACTAGGCTAGGAGGCAGAGCAATAACATAAAAAGTCCTAAAAGTATATAACACGTTTATTCAAGAACAAAATTATAAACTCTTCTTCAAAAAATCTTTAAATTACAGTAGCATAATAGCAGTACAATGAGATTTTCCCATGTCTCAAAGGACCACAGCAGCTAAAGAATTATAGGAGAACAATTTGCAACAATTTGTACTTTAACGTTTCACGACGGTATTTAGTTTTAGACAGTTGTTGGAAATTCTCTCGATTGCCCTAATGGACGGGGAAAGCTCTGTCTATTCCTTTCATTATTTTGTTTCATTGAATCAATGAAGCAATAACAATAAACAAGTTAACAAACACCAAACCGATTATAAAACTAAGCGTGTGATTTATATTGCACTTATTAAGTTATTACTTCAAAAGTAAAGCGTGACCTTTTCAAAATTGGTTTCTGTGAATTATTTTAATCTGTACATATAAATAAAATTGGACGCTTGGTTTTATCATGAAAATAACCGTTTTTAAATTATCGCTTTGTGGTTATAAAACAATTTTCTTTTAATTCTTTGTTTGTCTGTCAGCCTTTTGTTTTGGATAATCTCTGAAAATGGTTGGTCCAAATTTGGCCAAACTCTGTAAAATATTGCTGAAATAACTTGAAGTAACTTGGGTTTTTTTTTGGAAAAATTGTTTGAACCGAGAATCCTTCAAGTTTACGACAGCCATTGTTATATTCTAAATAATAAATAATGGCATCGATGCATACACTCAAATATTTTTAATTTATCTTTATTAATTAAATCTAAATATTTACCTCTAATAACTTTTCTTTAACGTTGCGAATTGGCTAGACCTTTTTACCTATCCAAAAATCTGCCAATTATATAACTAATGTTAAAATACAAATATTCTTAACCAAATCTTTTGTTACGTCGGCATAAATTTCAAACTACCAAGTTAACAACTTCACGGCGTTTAACTTTAAGTAGTTTCTGTCGCTAGTTTGTAATATAACGTACTAAACTATCTAAGTTTGAATCTTGATAGTTTTATTGTATCACTCATGATTATACATCTCAATAGTGTGTCTTTTCTTCGCTATAATACTGTATGTAATCAACATATCAAATAAATTCAAAATGGACCAGTTATTATAACGGTATTAACGCCACGCTACCGCCAGCACGCTGTAATGTTACGTTGTAATCGACGTATTATATATATAATCACGATATCTTATGTCTATGAGTTACGTGAAATAATCAGAAGCCACAAAGCTTTTGTTAGAGAGAGGACCTTTCAGCTTATTATTCAGGGCATTGCTCTTAATGCTTGCTCGTTTAGACAAGCGGTCGCGTCGAACGCAGCAGACATGGTGCAAGCTCATATACATATTGTT
>JAGSMT010001415.1:0-13035 GCA_029286875.1 Lamproptera curius
CCCCACTGGCTATATCAGGCGCGAGGCGCTCAAAATGGGCGCAAAACCTCCATCGGCGGTCTAGGACTAGGCCAAGTTAATTCATCGTCGGTTGGTCGTCGACGTTGGCGCCGCAAACGATGATGGGCGTCCGCAGGTGGCGCGTTCCGAAGCCCATAAAACCACAGGGCCTTGGATTTTTGAGCGCCACCTCTAATCTTAGCCGCCGGATGCGCCAAATTACTAGAGCGACCCTGGCAGTGGCGATAATCGCAGCTCTGCGGAAATTGGTGCCACGGGTGGTGACGAGGGTGTTGTTCGCGTATCAACTGACGTCGATATCCTCGATATTTCCGCCTCAGAGCACCCAATCAGAACTAACATTCCACAAAAAAATATGTCTCAAAATAAATTATTATGTGGCGCAATAAAGGTTATCGCAAATAAATGTATTGTTAGATATATTGTATTCTTTATGGAGCACCATTTTATTGAGTAAAAATATTTGACTTCAAACAGAAACATAAAACGTATGCAAATATTGTAACCGTAAAAGATGTAAATAACATTTCTTTAAATGTTTCCGATACATAAAGGTATGACAGGAAAGGGATTGGCAGTGAACAAGTAGTAACAATAACTTGTTATTATTTATGATGCTGTATTATGTTTACAGAAACGCTAACTAAATTAAAAGTTATTATACTATATAATGACTATTTAAAATTTTGTAAATTGAGTTTAATAAAAGTGTTTTATTTAACTCTTCATATAGTAAAGTGTCATTTTAGTACCGGTCGAGTAAGTATTTATTACATTCTGCTTTATATACATAGGTTTTGTTTATGTTATTACTGTGTAAAACTTGAGCAAAGGACGTATTGTATCCAATCAGAATATTATTTGTAATTAATAGAACTTTTACGTGAAAAAAAACATTTGTACACACACTTTTAATTACATTCATCATCATCATCAGCCATGTGTTAGTCCACTGCTGGACATAGGCCTCCCTAATACACCCCTATCCATTAGGGGGTTTGGACCGTATCCCACCACGCTGGTCCAATGCGGGTTGGTGGGTGGACTGACTTTTTACATGCCCATCCGACGCATGGATCATCTTACTTTTCAGACAATTGGGTGATCGCAAATTGCCCTAACCAACTAGGAAACAACAATGAAAATTTGTTGAGTCCCCGCAGGATTCGAACCCACGACCTCCGGTTTCTAAGCCACACGCATATACCACTAGGCTACGGAGGCAGTTTAATTACATACATAACGAAATCAGGTTAACGTATTAACTAAACTAGTAACGACGTGAAAGGCGCACTTATCCTTAGCGGCAACGTCAATTAATCCAGTGGTTGATTTTCCTCGATAGTCGAAGAGATTGATTTGACATTTCCCAAATCAATCCATCAGTTCTTAAGTCATTAAGTCGGCTGCATTCAGAATCACCAGACTTTAAGCGTACACTAAGGTTCAAGCAATTAATTAATTCCTGTTACGGTGAATATTGTTGAAAGCGATGAGACGAGCAGTACCTTACGACAGGCAGAAGAGCAGTAGGGCCACTTAATGGAAAGTGGTCACTGTCGCCTTGAGCATGGGCAATACCAGGAACTGCCCATATTATAAATACGAGAATATTTATCATGTTTACCGTGACAATGCAGTAATAATTGTAAATTTAACTCTATAAAATTGATTATTTCTTTTATTTACGCGATTATTATACATATCGATTCCAGTACTTTACGGATTTTTTGCGTAAGTTATACAGGGTGGCCCATAAGTCCTTTGATATGAAAAAAATTATTAAAATAAAACTAATTACATAATGAATTAAATTTTTATTTACAAAAAGCTTTAAAACGGAATTATTTTTTAAAATAACTTTAAATGTAATCCGTTGCGATCACTCTTGCAAACGACGTCTAAAATTGTCGATGACTGCGCGCACGTCACTGCTGAAATGCTTGTCATTTCTCTGCGGATGTTTTCTTTAGGCCTCAATTGACCGCGGGTTTGTGTCGTATACTTAGCCTTAAGGCCCCACAAAAAAAAACCATCAGGGTCAGATCTGGACTACGTGGAGGCAGAAATGTCCTCTCTTAGAGATCACTTTGCCAGGGAAAAGTTGACGGATAACGGGCATAGCATGTTAGAGGTGTGAGAAGTGGCCCATCCTGTTAAAACCACGTCCTGGCATTAAAGCCTGAAAAGTTTTGGTAATCCTGGTATGAAGAACTCTTCGATCATAGCACATATCGCTCCGACATAAAGCAACTGCGCGCCCTCTGCCATCCTCAAAGAAGTAAGATCGAGGATATCATGGCTGACATAGCGGCCCAAACAGTCACTTTCGGACTATGTAAGGGCTTCTGATGCTTAAGTTTTGATTGATGGCGCTCCAATAGCGGCAATTTGTTTACTAACATGCCCGTTAAGATGGAAAATGAGCCTCGTCAGAGAACATTATGTTATTGAAGAAGTCAAACCGATTCAACATTTCATTGCATAATTTTATCTTTGAATGCCGTCAATTTCCTTTAATTCTTGAACCAACTGAATTTTGTAAGGGTGCATATGTAAATCTTTCTTCACAATCCGTTGTAACGATGTCCTGGATACGTTTAATGCTCTGGCGCGCTTACAACAGACTGTGTCACTGTGCCTACGTTTTGTTCCGTACGTAACATCCTTGGGCGACCCAACCGCGGTTTATCTAACATCGAACCGGTCTCCTCGTACTTAGCAACCCAGTTCTTAATCGTTTGAAGAGTTGGAGTGTCCTCAAAGTTGTGTAAACCTTTGTGTTCTCGAAATTTACGCCGCGCAACGGTTGCCGAATTGTCGTTTTTATAAAACTCGCGCACACAAAACGCACGGTCCGCTCCAGTAAGTAAACGCTCCATCGCGACTAAATTCCCAGAAACCGAAGTTACTCCCCCCGCTTCCCCTGCACTTATGGGCACTAGCTGCACTACCTGCACCTGCCTGACATATGGGCCACCCTGTACATACTTATTCCCGACGTTTCGTACTCTTTCCAGCATCCATGATTACGGGTACACTTACTTGGTATGTCTGCATCTTAACGTTTTTGGAATAACCGTCTGGACTTTTAACTTAGAATGTGACATATCTTTCTATATTCTTATTTCTGGACACTGCTTGGGCCTTAACTAACTCTGGAGTTAAAAGAAATAGAAAAATAATGTTATCTGTAAAATTGGAAACAAAAAATAGTCAACCTAAAATAAAATTGATTTAATAAGCTACTAAAAATCCTACTTAACGTAATTTCAATATTAACGGCCCGTGGCTGAAGTCAAATGCAGCGGAATGCCGTCGTAGTTCAAAGTTAATTTGCGGTTACGTATTCTACATCAAACGTTACATGCCGACTACCTGATTTTATTAACTCAAACGAGCCAGTCGATTTACGTGGTTATAATTCTTTTTACACGGTATATTTTCTGATCTAAAATACATTGTAATAAAATGTAGTAAAGTCACGACTTTAAAATAGGATTTTCATTGTTATGAATTAAGTTTTCTTATTAATTGATTTTAGTTCATGATCAAATCATCATTGTTGTTCTTAAATATTTGCGGATTTATCGAGTTAAATCTTTATATTTACTCCTGTCGTTTCAAACTCTTTCTAGGATCCAGGACCGGAATGGAATATGTCTATATTACAATGTTAATAAATATAAAGAATTAACGCGAACGAACACGAAAACAAATGGATTTAATATGTATTGTAATCGTATAATAAAGGAATAATTGTTAAAATTTTATTGTGAAACTAGGGAAGAGAATATACAGAATAATAAAGAGGAAGGTAAACAATGATATCTTTGGATTTTGGTTAAGAAGAACTTTTCGTTTGGAAGATTCTTTATTTAAAACAAATAAATAAAATTTATCACGCAGATCAAAGAAAGGAAAAGAGGGCAAGGCATTATATTAATATGTTGTTTATATGTAGTAAAATTTCTTGAAAATTCAAATCAAAAGTATGAAATGAGAAAAGAATGGCTATTAACTCAAATTGAAATACCTTTATTAAAAAAATAATATTATATTAACTTATGATGGTCAACGTTTGAAACACCGATTCTGAAAAAGTACATTTTTCGGTCATTGGGTATATTATTGGTTTAGGTCGTAAATAAAAAGATCTGGCTAATTATAATAACCAGAATCATCTTCGATGAAAAGCACCCTTTAAATAAAGTACTTACAATAGCTTGATAAACTTGTCTGCTATATATCCTTAGCCATATCATTCGCAAATACATTTACTTCTAAAGACGCTAAATGTTAACTGTGTAAATGAGTAATAAAACTTGATATGCCGCCCTTCAACAACCGGACTACCGGATTACAGCTCAAAGGCTTTTTAGGCCAAAATTATTTGATAATTATTTTTAATAATTTACCTGTATGATACTGAAATTGACAACATGCATTAATGGAACCATGTTTTTCACGTCGACGTAGTTAATTCCTCTTGCTTTATAGACGACTCACTGAGTATTCACTTTTTGTGTAACGTGCAATTATTATATCAGTTGTATAAATATTAAAATGCGTTCCAGTTGTTAAATTACGCGCGGTAGTGGTTTTGCAAAATTGTGTTTTTATTTAATGATACAAAAACGGATACTAAAACCAAATCACTAAGGAATTACTTTATAGTTCGACAAACATCGCTTGATTCGACTATTTTCGTAAGAAGACGATCAAAAATATAACATTTTGACTCCGATTGTTCTCAGTTTTATTTAATTTAAAATATAAAAATAATTCTACCAAACAGACCTAAAATGAAGTAGCTAATTAAACAGATGATCTTGAAACTGTAATATTGTATTAAACTATTGTAACTTATGAGGTTAGTATTTATTATAACAGCCAATTTTCCAAACATTAGCTAGAGTTTACCATCAATAATGTTTTCAGGCCTATCGTATTTAGAATATTTATATGTAAGAATAATATTTTCTATTACTATTCTAGCATTCAAAATACCGTTTTTATAATCTACATTCAAGCCAATTAAGAGAAGAATACGTTAACAAAGGCAAATGTCATGAAGCGAAAGCGTCCTTATTTGTGATCCGCGGCCATGTTTAATCTACACGCGATGTTCAGCCAATCAGAGAGCCCAACATTTTGGCACCAATTGAGTCTGACATTGGATATTTTTATTTTTCCCGTCAATAATTTGCCTCGCAGAAATCGAATAATCAGACCGTATATATCTACTGAAGTAGAAAACAACAGCAAAAAGTTTTCAAGTCTCCGAAGTATTTCACATGAAAATTCAACCCCGATCGCCAGTTTGTAAGTGAATCGAGCCAGTACTCAGATTTCCAGTATCTACTATAGTAGATAATTTTAAAGTGGGTTACTAAATTAAGAAACATAATGTAAAGGAATCATTCCTACTAATATTATAAATGCGAAAGTCACTCTATCTGCTTAACTGTCTGTCCGTCTTTACCGTCGAAACAATTAAACCGAATTCGTTGAATTGTTGTACATACTTAAAATAGATTAAAAAAAAAAGGCATAGACTATAATTGTTTTCGATAAAAGTAGATAAAGGGTTGAAATAGGGGATAAAAGTTTTTATGAAAATTCATCATTGTTAAACATAAAGCGATAAAATTTTGAATATAGATACTTGAAACGAAGCTAAAGCCATAAAAGTTTGTCTAAAGATAGACAAGTACAATTATAACACTTTTTATTACTATACAGTATATTTGAATACACCTCGCGAACATTCCTCCTGTTAAACTTGATGTCAAAATATTTATTTGCAATTATTGCAATTAGCGAAAAAACATCACCGGGTATAATATCGCCAACAAAGTAACAATGTACATGAAGGGAAAAAGTAAGAAAATGTTACGTAACAGACCTTTGATCCAATAATGATTCCCAATGCGCTTTTAAACATTTTGCACAAACATGGCATTTGTAAACGTTGATGCTTTGCTATAATCCACAAAGGTTTTAACTTAAGGATACTTGGCCTACAAGCATAACCAAGTTTTGTAAAATTGATATGTTTTTTGCTTCTATTCAGGAGTTTAGCGTACCCAAATTAAACTTGGATAATACATATTTATTTGTACTAAATATTAACTACCATTTTAAAAGCAACACTAAATAATCAGAAAACATAAACAAACTTTACATGCTATATTAATTCACGTTTCGTTTCATGCATTCAGCAAGCAGGCTCTTAAAATTTCGATGGAATAGATATGTAATATTCATTCTACAAAATTTTGTTTTGGTCCATTTTGTCCTTGCAATGAATAAACACTTGCATTGAATACACACAATGATTCCGGACAACAAATTTTCATTATAAACGTACCTAATATTTTAACTTACTTAACTTTAAACCACTTTATAAAACACACTTAAAAATCTTCACACGATCTTGCTTCATTGCTTTCTTCCTTTTTTTCTTTTAATGCAAAGCAATTTAATAGCCTTTATTCATCGAGCTCGTTACATTAGGTGATCTAGTGTAATATTATTGCTTATTAACTGTGGATGTGATTGCCTGTCGGTTAAAGCCTTTCCATTGATGTTGATTTACTTAGCTATCATGCACATTCCAGGTCACTTCTCCAACTTGTCTCCACATCAAAATGCCATCTCGTTTTATTTTCCTTCTCAAGTGTACCACTACATAAATATTTTGCTCAATTCATCAAATGCCTGCATTAAGGCCTTCTAAACTTGTATGCTATGTATAGGACATTTGACTTATTACTTATGGTGTAGCTGTTTCATTTGTTAGACCTTTTATTAATTTGCGTTTCCGGAAAGGTCGAAAATTCAAAAAGTAAGATAAATGCGATAAAATCCGTAAGAAGGCCTTTTATTCAATACTGTGTAGTATTAGCGTAAATAAAAAAGAAATATTTGTTAAATTCTAAATCGTGCCTTGACTGTACATATATTTCATTAATCATAACAAAGTTTCGGAAAAATGGAAGCTAAGTAATAATATTAATAATTATTTAACTTTTACCTGCAGTCTCATCGCACTATGAGAGTAAAGTAAAAGGAGTGCACCTGTGTTTGCTCACACTTGTACACTCTTCCGTACCTCTCCTCCGTAGTTGGCTGATCTCTAATATAGATCAGACACCGTAAATATAATCGGCGTGGATGATATTTTAATTCATAATCATCATCATTAGCCTGTGTTAGTCTACTGCTGGACATAGGCCTCCCCTAATACACGTCTTCTCTCTGAGGGGGTTCTGGGACCGTATCCCACCACGCTGGTCCAATGCGGGTTGGTGGGCGGACCAACTTTACATCCCATCCGACGCATGGATCATCATACTTTTCAGATAATAGGGTGATCAGCCCAAATTTCCCTAACCAACTTTGAAACAACAATGTAAAAAGTTTCCGCAAAATTCGAACCCATGACCTGTGGTTTCCAAGCACACGCACTTACAACTAGAGCTATGAAGACTTTAATACTATCACAAAAAATATATTTACTAAGGAAAACTGAGACGTCACTGTTAAACAAATTAACAGGATGGAACCTTATAACGAGATTTGTGGATCTATTATTTACTATTGGCGTTTTAAACCCGTTTTCACGCCAATAGACCTGCCTCTTCATTGTTAATTTGTTATATCCAACTGTTAGAAACTTTCACGGTTGCTCATAGCTTTAACTAATTACATGACTCACGGTTGTACCCAACGAAATGACAATATTAGTTCTAACGTATATTTCAAGCACGGATCCTGTCAATGACAATGCAAACTGGCATAAGTTAGTTGGAGAGTTCCTGAAAACTTTTAATGAATATGTTGTTGATATGTACCTTTTCGGAATTGCTTAGAAGGATGCTGCAGCCAAACCATATATGATGGTACGTTTTATTCGTTAAAAGTATTCTTTTTTATGAAGTACATTTTATTTTTAAATCAAAAAGTGTTTTCATCTACCTGTTTTGGAATTAATAAAAGTGCATTACAATTTATTTAATTTTTTTATATTATACGAGTTCGGTTCACAAGGATGAAACTAATCTAACTTCTAATTCCTCTTATAAATTTGATTTTATTTAATTTTACACAAAACAAAGATATAAATGCTGGTTTATAACTGAAAAAATAATTGAATCTCGTTAATTTTAAACTTTATTATTCATATAACTGCTACTTGCCATATACTACTACTAATTTGCTTTTATATGGAACTTAAAATAGAAAACGTATAGGTAATCAGGCTCAAAAGGGCAAGTCGAAAAATTGTTATTGGATGAGCCTTTACGCAGTGGGACGCATTAAGGAACATTATTTTTATGGTTATTACACAGTAAAATTTAACTTTGTATTATACTGTATAACATTTGGAAGGATTACTAGAAATATGGTAGAAGAAATTGCATGGTATGAGATAAAATTGATGTAGATAATGTAATGATTTTGTTACATTCATTACTAGCTGTAACCCGAGATTAGTGAAATTTCGAGGTGTGTTGAAATATTCTGTATAGTAAAACATAAATTATATTTTTTGTATGAACCTCACATTAGACGCTTCGTTTTAAGATATAATAATGGCATAGTAATAGGTATGCACCGAATACGTTCTGTAACTACAAATCGAAGTAGTCGAGCGGCTGCGAGGTCTCTCCAACTTTTTTTTTTGCCAACGAAGGCAGACGAGCAGTCGGGCCACCTGATGGGAAGTGGTCACCGACGCCCATGGGCATCAAGCAATACCAGGGTATCACCAACGCGCTGCCTAACGTAAAGGACTCTTTTATACCTCGTTTGAAGGAAGACATGTCATAGCGCGAAGGAAAAACCTTGAGGGAGTTCATTCCAGAGTTTAATAGTACGTGGCATGAATGATCTCTGGAAACTAACGTATTTGATGGTACGGTTTCCAGGTGGTATGGATGAACTCTAGTCCAGTGACGGAGACTACGATATTAGAATTGGGAGGTAGGTACTCATATCAAACAGCTCCGCTGAGCACTCTGCGTTGAACAGGCGGTAGAAACACAGAGAGAGCCAATATCTCTTCGTAGGCTTAGAGGTTCCAGCCTGTCCGTGAGCATTGATCGCCGACGATTCGAATGGCTCGTTTTGTAGGAGTTGAAGCAGCTGAAACTTGTTGGCACCGGCCCAGAGATGGGAACAATACTCCACGTGAGGCCTGATCTGAGCTTTGTAAAGTAGAAGCTTTGGCTTGATGTAAAGTACCGTCCCACTCTGTTCAGCACTCCTGGTTTTAGAGGCTATTTTGAATTTTCTGTCCAAATGACTTCGAAACTGAACGTCGCGCGAGATCTCGACACCAAGGATTCCAATGCTCGAGGATGGTTGCAGAGACACCCAAAAATTGTGGCGCTATGACAAATGGGTCTTTCTTCGCGGTGAATGCGTAAACCTGTGTCTTTGTGGGATTAAACTGAACGAGGTTTACTCGACCCCACTCGGAGACTCCGCCAGAGAGTCCTCCACTTGACACAAGTTTAGATCGCCTCTTCTGCACCTCACACCGAGGACTGGTCGTTGGCTAGTATACCGCGCATCTCCTGTGCATATCCAACTTTGTGTTTGCAGTAGTGGGCCTATGTCCAGCAGTTGACTAACACAGGCTGATAATGATGAATGATGATATTTTTTATAATGTCGCGCAAAGGATATTCTTGAAAAGTTGAGAATCAAGATTTAAAACTGCTCCTTTGCTTATGAAATAAAGAAATGAAAGTAAAAAGGTTCTCAAAACGCTTATCACGTAAGTACATGCTCTCGTCCAATATTCACTTAGTGAGTAGTGGCTGAGTTTTTTATTACGGACGGAGATTTTACTATGCTGAAACTTATAGTACTATATATATTTTAGCAATTTTCTTATGTATATTTTATTTCTAATGAACCACATATAAATCTCTGTAGAATATCAACTTTTATTCTTATCCACCAAGAGCTTAATAAGCTGACACTACGATAACTACAAATAATATATCAGAGAGAATTTTTATTATTTATATTTCTATAACATAAACAATTCTTGCCCATAGACAACTTATATGACTTTGAGGGAATCTTGAATAGAGTACATGTTAACCATTCTAAGTTTAACATTTTGAATTAATATTCCATTTTTAATTTAAACAACTATTTCGTATCTTATATGCAATCTTCTACAACGCCTTTTATATAAAAGATTTTGATATCTAAGATAGCTCGTAATTTCTTTATTTCACTTTGATAAGTACTGTGCTTGTGGTCGAAATCTCGTCGATGAGCTTGACTTGAATTCTGGTTAAACCTGCTGATAATATGGTATACACGTACCGAGTGTAACCTAACCTTTTGTGAAAGGATATAAACTGATACTGAAAATAAAGCCTAATTGCGTAATGGGAACTTTTGTTTAATTTGTTCTTCTGAAATATCGCAAAGAATATTTAACTGTGCAATAAAATATACTTTGCGATATTTCAAAATTGTTGAATAATATAGGACGTTTTGTGAATAAAAATATTTGACATAAATGCAAGAAAGCATAAAGATAAAATTTACTCAAATCTAATCCCTTCTAAGTTTTCCTTGAGTTGTGGAGATCTGATGCTAGTCGATCTGCGTTAAATTTAAAGCTAACCCTTTATTAACAGGAATTTTTTTTTTAATAATTATTAAATTTTAAAATAAATATTTTAAAAATAATATGGAAGCTTATACAGTTTCTAATTAATTGTCAAATAATGTACCACCGTTCGGAAATGGAAGCTTCTGACCTGAGAACAACTCAAGCGTAAGAGTAATTTTAAAGTAATTTTTTCCTTTTTCTTCAATAAATTTTACAAAACTTTTACATAAAACCTTACATTTTACTACTTTGAAATAGCCTGGAGCTGAATAGTTCATTACCAGGGTTGTTATCAATCAAGTAGTCATTACAACAATAATATCCTTTAACACACAAACGTTCCTTTACAACTTTTAAATTTATTTACAGATAAAAGCTGAACGTTTTCTGGTATTTTATTGTGAGAGGAGTATCATATTGTCCATGAAAGATTGCATTGTTCTTCGGAGCCTAGTTTTTGGAAGAACATAATATGCTTATTTTAAGTATTCATATTATGTGTCACAATGTTTTACAAAATCATTTTTATGTTTATACATACATCATAATATTTTAAAAATATCTATTGAGAACAGTCATTGCATTGATTTCTGTAAACATTTTTCTCGGCGATTCTTTGGGGCCCAGGTTATAGACTACTCGAATCGCTCTTTTGAATTATGAAAATAGTATTAATATCGTCGTTTCCCCACAGTAGAATGCAATAAGACATTATACTGGAAATAACTTAAAATATACTAAACGGGCTGTCTCAACATCGGTTAGTTAGCTAATTTTTTGACTGCATAATCCGCTGAGCTAAGTTTACTCGCCAGTGTATTAATATAGAGGCCCCATTGCAGTTTAGAATCTATAGTGATGTCGAGAAATACAGTGAAATCTACGTGGTTTAGCGCTTCCCATCTACGACCACATCAAACCCAGCTTGAGGAACATTAGAGTCATAAACCTTACATTGTCATTTTGCAAATTACGTCGTTTTATTCTAAATATAGAATTCATCAGCAAATAATACAATCTCATCATTGTTCTCAACCTAATGTGGTAGGTCATTAATATAGACCAGGAAGAAAGGGCCCCAAATAGATCGCCCTGCACCCCAGGAGATTTCTTGTCGTTCACGTCAACTTAACTGTCACTGTAATGTCGGTATTGGACAAATCTATCTGTCGAAGGATAAATAATTAGCCGGACATATCGACTTGCAGAGCTCGATCGTTTAACAGAAGAATTCGACACCGTCGTCGGAAACTTCAGCGCACGATTGGCCATACTTAGGAAGTGTAGCCATCTAGTAGAACTTATCTCGGGACAACATGGATAATATACTCATTAAAGAGTAATAAACGGCCGTGCCGCGTCAAACCACGCGCAATTAATATCGTATTCTTCAACGCGAACGGTCAGGATAAAAAGATTGAAATTTCAAATTTCCTACAGGAATACGACGTAGACATTTTACTAGTGTGAGATCTTATTAAAAAAATGACTTTACGGATTTTATCGCGTTTATTTTACATTTTAACTTCCGACGTTTCAAACACTTCCAGCGGCGTGGTCAGGGGAGACTGAGATGTCATGCGTCATGTAGCCAGTGCTGAAGCAGGGTTTCCAGATCTTAATTGTAATTAATTATTTTAGTCTGTACTCCGAACCTATGCAAAATGAACTGGTTTTATCATTGGACCAGCTAGTGGTATTATGCTTGGGTTTAAATTTGAATTTATTAATTATGGGGTCTGAGCAGGTGGTAGAACCCAACCATCTTCTCTATTGAAATTTGGATGTTTTCTTATCTCAATAGCCTCAGGATCATCCTTGGTAGGAATCGGTGTTCTTTAGCTGAGGATTTGAGGTCGATCAAATATGATGTAATGGTTTGGGTGGTTTGGAAGTATGGCCACACTGCCGACTTGTTGAGGTTTTTATGTTTAATGTCACTATATGTTCCTTCACGCGGTTCTATTGCTCGCTTTGTTTGTCCAATACAAGAGGGCTGCAGTCACAATTTAGCTTGTACACTCTTGAATCTTGTAGAGGAATATTGTACTTGACAGGTGGTAGGAATTGACCAATCTTCTCCAGCGGCTAAAAATAGTTTTGATTGAAGCCCGCCACAAATGTAGCCAATCTTGTCAGTTACGCCTCTAACAAAAGGTAGAACAGCGGGTACTCGCTCCACTGTGGCTGCCTTCACTCGGTCACTGTGACGCTGCTGTGGCGCAGCAAACTTGTTGTCTCGCAGTACTTGCTTAACATGTGTGCTCAGCCGCCAGGTGTTCATCATCACAGAGCCTCATGCTCTCCGAAACAAGTTTGCATAGCTAACTGGATGATAGTGGTGTGGTTCAGTTTAATATTTTAAA
>JAGSMT010001416.1:0-12435 GCA_029286875.1 Lamproptera curius
ATTCATGCCCTTATTAATTCAGTTTTTGTAAAAAACGCTTAATTTAAGTTTTAAACCAATTTAGGTACGTTTGTATATCACGTTAATCGTAAATTTACTTTGTTGAACCTTTTAATCAATGTTGCCAATAATAGGTAAATTTCATTTTGCAGGATAAAGAAGACACGAATTTATTCTTGGAACAATATTTTAAAATAACCAATTAATTGCCCTGGCTAACGGTAATAAAAAGTTCAATGCAAAAACTAATTATTAAACCTTAAAATTATAATTATTTCAATATAAATATCTTTTTAATTTCCTTTTGGCGGGACGTTTCGGACCCAAAAGAACCGAAGGAAAGAAATTCAGGTTGGACTGTTTTAAAGGGAAAAAAAAAAAAATAAACTTGGAAAGCGGGAAATTCTAATTACAAGAGGGGTATTAAATTATGAAAAAATCGCTAGCATTGTAATAACCTTTAGAACATTGGGTTATTTTTAAAAAATTTATTAACGGTAAAATTTTTCAAGTTTTTCCGAAAAGATCTAGGTTATAAGGATATCGCTTTGGGTTATCTAAAATATAAATTGAATAATCCGGTTAATAGGAACAATTTACCATTGGAAAGAGCTATTTGGCCGAAGGTAATATTTTAAATTATTATGGGGAAGGGTTGACACCACGCGGGCAAAACCGGCGCAACGAAACAAGATTGGAAAAACCTTTCCATAAACCTTTTCCTTCTTATTTTTTCTTTAAAGTGCCTTGTTTTTACTAAACAGTTTTGGAAATATTAGTACGTGTGGATAATTTTAATATTTCTTAAAATTATTCATTACCTTGGGAACATTTTAATTCGAAGATGAGAAGTCATTCTATCAATATTTACAAAATGTCCGGAATTCCAGTCAATTGACGAGCAAATCATCATAATCAGTAATAATTGGCTTTCCAGGGGAACGGAGGAAAAGGAAAAGAAGAATTCCCTTCGCTCGAAACAATATTAAAGACACCTCCAACAGTTTCCACCCGTCCGAAAATGTCAAATGACGGGGGCAAATACAATTTTAAATAATAAAAAAGTATTTCAAAATCTTTGCTTATTTAGATTTATTTTCCAATTTAAAATTAGAGGATAAGATCCAAGTATGTGGTATGTAAAAAATAATGACGTTAGTGAAGGTTTTTTACAAGTTCAAATGTAAGAATCTTACTAACCAATCCAACATGTCCCCTTAAAGACCATACAAGGGAGAAGTACAACATGCCAAAATTGTTAACTATTTAGTCCCGGTGTGTCACCAGGTTTCAAATGACACCTACACTTTGTGTAGGTTATAAAGAGGGACTAACCAGTAGTGGTAATAAAGATCGACAACACATTAACATCCTCTTAAAATAAATCAAACGATCTTCCCACTAACCCACCACTTATATTGGTTTTTTTGTATTTGCATGGTTTTGATTTTGAGCATAAAGGGTTTCAAGTCCCACCTATTATTCCAACACCCAAATGTCATTATCCGAGTTATGCTTTGGATCTCTTAATACTTTTAAGAATTTTATGGACCATTACTTGTTTTCTAGATCAATTATATTTGCTCCTTTGATTCATTTTTCTTTATCTACTAATCTACCAGTCCCCAATTTTTTATACCGTTACCACTACCTTCAATTTACCTACCTTGCCTTTTACCAAGAATTAATATCGTTATTCCTAACAGTTATTTTTTTTTTTCGTTTTTAATGTGGTTAGTAATTTAATAAATTTTCAAATAACAGGTACAAGTTAAATCCCCTAAAAATATTGGTTCCTTTTCCATAAAGTTTTATTAATTAGTTTTGCTGAATTTGGAAAGATGTGTATAAAATTAATAGGAACCCAAGAGAGAAAAACAAGCCTTCCATCCCTCTCTAATGCTTGCCCGCTTTTCAATTGTTAGGCAAAAAAACGAAAAATAAAGGAACAAAAAATCTATGCCTTCCATTTCCAATGACTGATTTACCCACAGGCGCTTTGTAGTTTATTCACTGTTGGTTTTTTTGACTCATTAACCAAATTACCAAAGTAAATAAAGAATGGGCCAGATGTTTAATTAAACATTTCCAAAAATGTCAATATAAAAAGGAGAAAAAATTGAGAAAATTTCAATTTGATTCATGTTTTAAACTTATTACTTGGTTTCAAATAAAACGTTTTAATAAAGTTTTAAAACCAATTTAAAGTTAAAGGTTTGTATATCACGGTTTAATCAAAATTTACCTTTGGTTGGAACTTTAATACATGTTGCTAATATTTAGGTAATTTCATTGCAGTAAAAAAAATTTATTCCCTTAAACAAATTTAAAAGAAAACTTACAAACCGTCGGCCAACGGTAAAAAGTTTTAAATGCAAAAAAATTGAACGCTTAAAAAATTATAATCCGTATTTCAATATAAATATTTTTAAATACCCCGGGCAAGGGCCTTTCAACCTAAAGAAGAACCGAAAAGGAAAATTCAAGTTGGACTGTTTTTGAATTGAAAAATGTCAATTATAAAAATAAACTTTGGGGAACTCATTAAAGAGGGTTTACTAGAAAATTGCAGAAATTTGAAATAACCTTTTAGAACACTGTTTTTTAAAATTTAAACGGAAAATTTTCAACGCCTTGAAAAGACCTAGTTATAAGGATACGCTTTGGTTATCAAAAAATTGAATAAATCATGAAGGAACAAATTTACCAATTAGGAGGCTGGATTTAATTGAATAATTTGGTAATTTTTGGAGAAGGGAAAAACGCGGGCAAAAACCCGCAACGAAACAAGCATTAAAAAAACTTTTTCCCATAAATCCTTCCTCTATTTTACTTTGGAAAGTGGGGTTTGTTTTTACTAAACAGTTTTAAAATATTAAAGTATGGGATAATTTTATTATATTTCATAATTAATTATTACCTGGAACCAAAGCAGATGACGTAGTCATTAATAATATTTAAAATATGTCCAAGTAATCAGCCAAACCCGAGAAATCACTTAAATTGTAATAAATTGCTGATTTCACAAAGGGAACGGAGGAAAAGGGGATATAACTTTCGCTCGGAAACAATAAATGACATCAACAGCTGTCTCCAACTGTCCGCAAAGTCAATGACGGGCAAATTATTTTTTTAAAATAAAATTTGGCTAAAACAAGGTTTTATTTAGATTAAAACCAAATTTTAAAATTAGAGGATATTTAGATCCAAGTATGAAAGTGTAAAAAAAAAAACGTTAGTGAAGCTTTTTACAAGTTAAAAAAAGAACTTAATAACTAATCTTCAAACCCAAAATTACCAAAAGAAGCAACATGCCACAAATTGATTAACTATTTAGTCCTGTGTGTTCACCGGTTTAAGTTTGGACACCATCACTTTGTGTAAGGTTATAAAGAGGGAAAGTACAAAAGATCTAAAAACAATTAAAATCCTTGTTAACAAATCAAACATCCTTCAATGAATCCCAAATTGGCTTTAATTTTTTTGCTGGTTTTTGATTTTGAGCATTGTTGGCCTTCCAAGTCCCACCCATTATTCCAAATAATTCCAATGTCATTATCCGAGTTTGCTTTTTGGATCTGCTGTATATTCTTTAAAGAATTTTATGGACCACTTACTTTGTTCTTTTCCAGACCTCCATATTTGGCTCCTTTGATCAAATTTTTTTCATTCACTAATCTACCAGTTCCCAATTTTATACCGTTACCCACCACCTTCAATTTTCCATCACTTCTATCGTCTTTTGATCAAGTTAGAATTAAGTACGTTATTCTCAACAGTTATTTTTTTTTTCGTTTTTAAGGTGGTTGGGTAATTTTAATAAATTTTCCAATTTAAAAAGCTTAAATAAACCCTAAAATATTGTTTTATACAAGTTTTATTACCCTTTTTTGCCGAATGTTAAAAGGGGAAAAAAAAAAAAAAAAAAACCCCCCCCCCTTTTTTCCCCTTCTTTTTTTAAAAAAAAGGAAAAAATTTAAAAAAACCCCCTTTCCCCCCCTTTTTCCCCCAGGGGCCCGGTGGTTAACCCCTTTTTTCCCCCCCTTTAGGGGAAAAAATTTAAGGGAAAACCCCCCGGGGGAAAAAAAAAAAATTTTTTCCCCCCCTTTTTTTCCCTTTTAAAAAACCGCCGGAAAAAAAAAATTTAAAAGGGGTTTTTTTAAAAAATTTTTTAAAAAAATTTTTCCCCCAAAAAAAATTAAGGAAAAAGGGTTTTATTTTATCAGTTTGTAAATAAAACGCTGAATATTAAGTTTTTAAACCAATTTAAAGTGTACGTTTGTATATCATTAATCAAAATCTTACTTTGTTGAACTTTTAACCATGTTGCTAATATAATAGGTAATTTCATTGCAGATAAAGAAGACACGAATTTATTCTGAAACAATATTTAAAAAGCAATAACTTATGCACCGTCGGCTAACGGTAATAAAAGTTATTAATGCAAAACCAATATTGAACGCTTAAAATTATAATCCGTATTTCACTATAAATATTCCTTTATTACACCCTTTGGCAAGGGACGCCTTCGACCTAAGAAGAACCGGCGAAAGAAATTCAGTTGGACTGTTTTGAACGAAATAAATGTCATATTATAAAAATAAACTTGAGCGGGAATTTATTACAAGAGGGTATTACAATAGAAAATCGCTAGCATTGTAATAACCAGAACACTAAGTTATTTTTGAAATTTATTAACGGTGTAAAATTTTCTACGTTTTTCCTGAAAAAGATCTAGTTATAAGGATATCGTTTAAGTTATCTAAAATATAATTGAATAATCATGTTAATAGAAATAAATTGTACCATTGAGAGCTATATTGGTACGAAGGTAATATTTAGTAATTATTGGTGAGAAGTGGTTGATACCATCGCGGGCAAACTACAATGAAACAAGTTACTGGAAAACTTTTCCAAATCCTTCCTTCTATTTTTACTTTGAAAGTGCGCTTGTTTTACTAAATGTTTTGGAAATATTAGTACGTGTGTGATAATTTCATTATATTTTCATAACTATTCATTACCTAGACAAGTATTTCATCTGCAAAGGCAGATGACGTAGTCATTAAGTATCAATATTTACAAATATGTCCAAGTAATTCAGCCAATTGACGCAGAAAATCATCATAATCAGTAATAAATTGCAATTTCCTTAGGGGAAACGGAGGAAAGGAAAAAGATATTGAATTTTCCCTCAAAACAATATTTTTGGGACACCTCCAACCAACTGTCTCCACCGTCCAAATGTCAATGACGGTAAGTAAATTTTAATTTTAAATAATAAAAGTATTTTAAAATCATTATGCTTTTTAGATTATTAAACCAATTTAAAATTGAGGATATTTAGATCCAAGTATGTAGTGTAAAAAAATAATTGACGTTAGTGAAAACTTTTTAACAAAGTTAAAATGTAAAGTCTTCTTAACTAAATTTCAACATGTCCCTCAAATTAATAAGGTAAAGTACAACTCCTGGTTGTTAACTATTTGTCCCTTTGTGTCCCGGGTTTGGTTGACCTCATCCTTTTTTGTAGGTTATAAGGGCGGCCAAGTAGGTGGCATAAAGATTTCCATTAACATCCACCTAACATAATCAACCCGATCTCTTCCGGAATCTACCACTTCCTTTGGTTTTAATTCTAATATTTGCATGGTTTTGATTTTTGAGCATTATTTGGCCAAAGTCCCACCCTTTATTCCAACAATTCCAATGTCTTATCCGAGTTATCTTTTTGGATCTGCTTATATACTTCTTAAGAATTTTTATGGACCACTTACTTTTGTTCTTCTAGACTCCACTATATTTGCTCCTTTATTCATTGTTCTTTTCTACCTAATCTACCGGTCCCACCTTTATAAGGTTCTCACTACCTTCAATTTTACCATTCAAATTCTTTGATTCCTTAAATTGTCTTATTCTCAACAGTTATTTTTTTCATTTTTAAGGTGGTTGGTTTTAATAAATTTTCATAAAATTTTACAAATTAAATACCTAAAATATTGTCATTTCATACAAGTTTTATTACTCAGTTTTGCCAGAATTTTGAAAGATTTATTAAAAATTAATAGGATCCAAGAAGAAAATAACAAACTCTCCATCCCTCCTAACCGCCCCTTTCTTAATATTTACACAACAATTTGAAACAATTTTAATGAAACATCCAAACGCTCCCTCCTTTTCCCCCTCCCGACCTGCTCCGGCGTGGCAAATGCCAATAAGCGCTCCCAATTATCGCCCCACTGCCGGTTGGCGAACCACCGCCTCAAACCGCGCCGAGGCGCTCGGCCCACCACCACCTTGCACCACCTAGCGCTCCGTAGCCTTTAATTATGCTGATTAACAATGTCAGCGCTGGGAACGGCTTAGGAAATGGCTCAAAGATCGACCCAGAGGCTCCGGTCGTCTCACCGCAAAATTCGGCCCGCAAGGGAAAACTTCCAGGCCCGTCTTGCCATACTACGCAAATATGGGCAATTGGGACCTTATTACGGGACATAATGGATAAATACCATTAATGTTTCCAAGGGAACCGTCTAAAGACCTTGCCAGTAAATATAGTCTTTTTTAACCAAAACGGCCTCCGGTTATTAAAAAGGCCGGAAATGCTTTAACTTTCCGGAAAACATGGACCTCTGGTCAGGGCATTCCTAAACCCGGAAGGGAGATCCGAAATTTCTTTTTACAACATCAAGGAAATGGGGACCGGCGCCGGCGGCACTCCATTATTATAAAAAGTCCTCCCTGCGTAGCAATCAAACGCCGTCGACGCCTTAAGCATGAAAGCCTCGATCTGTGGGTTATTAATTGGGGCACGCGCCTATTCAATCCGCTTCGGTTTACATTTCGTTAAAATAACATCCCTTCGCAATCCGACTTCGAAACTATTCTCTTAAGGGCGCCTCTTTAACCGGCGACTTTAAACCAACCCGATGGAATGGTCATAGTAATAACCCGCGAGGGCTTGTCATTGACGGCCTCTGTCAAAGCCACTTAATTTCGTGTCGTTGCTCCGTTGATGCAAACCACTTTCTCCTGGTTGAATCACGGACCGGTGTGTGATTTGCCCTCCTCAAAATGTCAACCTCCTCTCAGGAGGCATAGGGTCATCAACGACCTAACTTCAGACCAAGGACCAGTTATCCTCAAACTAGGACCACCTGACTCACCCAACATCCCAACCTAAAACCATCCTCATTGGCCAAATGAATCCAAGCTAGACCACCAAGCTCACCCCCTTGACTCCCATTCCTACAGTCCTAAAAAGCGTTTGAAACACCGAATCTCCTGCTCATGCGCTCCAAGTCATGTCCAAAGTGTCGGAGGCTTCCTCCCGGGAGGCCGTCCCAGTGGAGGGATAGGCTGGGCGCGCGCCAAACGACATCAAGGACCTCTTCGACGCAAGGGCGGCGGTTCGTGCCTACGGTTGGTATCCGACCGAGGGGCCAAAGGCGGCTGCGCCCCGAACATCGGTCCCAAAGACGCGCCCGGCTAAATTCAAGGGATCGGTGGGATAACGATCCCTTGCATCCCTCACGTCGCCTTCTGGCGACCTGCCTGAAGGGCGGTGTCGGACTCGTTGCCGCCTCTCAACAATCCTAAGATCTGTCCTTTGGCGTTTCCGATGAGGAAAAAACCGAATGCCTGGCCGACAGCCTCGAGGGCCCCTACGCCCAAACCTCCCGGTCGAGCCCTTCCCTCCGAAAGGTGAGGCGGGTCGACCAGTTGACTCCCTCCGCGATATAACGTACCGGTAACGGAAAGCCGAAGTCAAGTCAATTATCAAAAACATTAAACCACGGGCCCGGGCACCGGAGGATTACAAAACCGCGTAATTAAAACCGACTCACCCTGATGGCCTCCCTCGTCCTCCCTTATAACGCAGCTCTTTTCCGGGGTAATTTTCCCAAACACCGGAAGGACGGAAATTTGATTCCCTAAAAACCCGGCCGACCACCTTCCCAACCCTACCTCCTACCGTCCCCTTGGCCTCCTCAAAACTTTTGGGAAGATCTATAACACCTAATCCCTGGCCCGCCTAAACGAATTTATAATTCGGAGGAGGGCTTCCTGTTCAATGCAATTCGGCTTTCAGGCCAAAACTCATCCACCAACCCAAGTACATCATTTTGGGAACATCCGAGCCAAAATGAACAGGGTCAAATAACAGGGCCTTTTTCCAGGGTGGCGAAAGCGTTCGATAAATTTGGCACGAAGGGCTTAATTCAATTTATAAGCTCGGCTTCCGGCAATTCGTACTCCTTAATCGAGACTTTCTCCAGAATCGAACGTTTTGAATCCGCGTCAAGGGCACTAAATCGCAACCACACCGGTCCCCCGGCGTACCCCTCAAGGCTCTGTATTGGGCCCTTGTTATTCACCAACCCGACATCCCACTCCCAAAACTTAAAACACCGCCTTATTCGCAGATGACACCTGCTCTATACCGGTCAATTCTATCCGCTTTCCGAGGGCTCCCAATCCCGGCCAAGGAACCCTAGGGTTGGTTTCCGGAAATGGAGGATCGAAATCAACCCTTTCCTAAAGCGCGGCCATTCCTGTTTTCTCGGAAACGAAAGCCGATGCTTCCTTCCTATCCCCTCCTTAATTGCACCATCCCTTTTCAGCCCAGACCAAATACCTCAGGGTAATCCTAGACCACCACCTATCCTTTGGCCCGCCAACAGGGTCAAAAAACAGGCAACCTTTGGTCCTCGGTCGCCTGTTCCCGCCTAATCAATCCCAAAAAGCAAGTTGTCTCTGCCGCAATAAGGTGTTTTTTACAAAGACATCGACGTCCCTATCCCCACCTTAGGTCCCGTCTTTTGCGCCTTTTAAAACGATCCCATATAAGATAAGCTCCCAAGTCCTGCAAAAACAGATTCATGGCAGGGTTTGGGACCCTAATTATCTGCGCAAAGGGCCTGCCATGGATCTGGAATTTGCCCCAATCCCGGTACCGCCAGCTCCATCAGATCCGGGCTCCCGGCCGCAACATCCCTAATGTTGGTACGAAACCCGCCCACCTCCAATAATTCGCTTCGGAAAAACAAAAACATAGGCGAGGCGCCATGTTCTGCCAGCACGGACAGAAACAGCTTACAAGCCGTGTAGAAAGCACTGAGACGAAACGCACCCGCCCTCGCCTTCCCGGGGGCAACGGGTTCCCTTCGTTCAGTAGAATGGCACGTTCCAGGCCGATTTTTCGCCATCGATAGGGCGGTTAAAAATTAACTTCTCAATAATTGGTCCTAAAAAAGCGACCTATCGAGCCGAGTTCCCCTACCGGGGGCCACCCTCGATAGTTTGCTCGGTAAAGGCATGGACCGAAGCGGCTGATCGGGCCGGAGGCTCGGCCCTCGTGGGCACCCTCGATCAAAACACGCACGGATATATCAAAGTGGCGGCCGAGCCGAGGTCCCCCGGGGTCCCCCTCGGTGCTAAGCCACCAAAAAAAATTGAACCTGTGCCAATTTTTGGCCCTCGAACCCGACGGGTTTGGCGGTTAACTTTCCACAAACGTGGGTTCATCCGAAAAAAAAAAAAAAAACACCCTTCTACACCGTCCGCAAATGTCAATGACGGTGGTAAATTTTAATTTTAAATAATAAAAGTATTTTTAAAATCGTTATCTTAAGATTATTAAACCAATTTAAAATTAAGGATATTTAAGATCCAAGTAATTAGTGTATTAAAAAATAATGACGTTAGTGAAGGCTTTTTACAATTTAAAATTAAGTCTTACTTAATCTTCAACATGTTTCCCATTCAAGTACAACAAGTGGAAATTACAACTTTCCGGTGGATTAACTATTTGGTCTGTGTGTGTCACCAGGTTTACAGTGTTGACACTCTTCACTTTCGTTAGGTTATAATAAGGCGACTAACAGTGGTGGCATAAAGGATATTTTCCACATTAACATCCCCACGTAACATAATTATCTCTTCACCGAATCTACCCACTTCCTATTGGTTTTTCTAGTATTTGCATGGTTTTGATTTTTGAGCATAATTTGACAAGTCCCAACTATTTTAACAATTCCAATGTCATTTTCCGGGTTATGCTTTTGGATCTGTATTATAACTTCAAAATTTTTTGGACCATTATTTTTGTTCTTTAGACTCCACTATATTTGCTCCTTTGATTCATTTTCTTTATCTACTAATCTTACCAATCCCACCTTTATCCTTACTCACTACCTTCAATTTTACCTCCTTCTATCGTCTTTTGGTCAAGTTGAATTAATATCGTTATTCTCAACAGTTATTTTTTTCATTTTTTGGGTGGTTATAATTTAATAAATTTTCCTAATTAAAGGTACAAATTAAATACCCTAAAATATTGTCATTTCCTTAAAGGTTTTATTACTCAGTTTTTGCCGAATTTTGAAAGATGTGTATAAAATTAATGGGACCAAGAGAAAAAACAAGCTCTCCATCCCTCTCCTAATGCTTGCCCCTTTCTAATTGTTAGGCAAAAAAAAAACAAAAATAAAGGAACAAAAATCTATTTTTCACATTTCCACGACTGATTTACCTAAGGCTTAGTCAGATTTTCCTGTTGATATTTTTTATATCATCCAAATTTCAAGTAAATAATTAATAACAAGCAGATGTTTAACGGCCACATTTCCAAAATGTCCAATATAAAAAGGAAAAAAAATTGAAAATTTCAATTTGATTCATGTTTCAAACTTATTACATCAGTTTTTGTAAATAAAACGCAATAATGGGTTTTATAAACCAAATTTAAAGGTCTTTGTATTCACGTTAATCGTAAAATCTTACTTTGTTGAACTTTTTAATCACATGTTCCTTAAATTTAGGTAATTTCATTGGAATAAAGAAAGACATTTAATTTATTCTTGAAAAATATTTGGGGTGCCAACAACATGCCGTCGCTAACGGTAATAAAAATTTATTTAATGCCAAAATAATATTGAACGCTTAAAATTATAATCCGTATTTTCAATATAAATATCTTTTTAATATACTTTTTGGCAAGGGCGCCTTCGACCTAAGAAAAGAACCGGCGAAAAAAATTCAGTTGGACTTTTTTAATGAAATAAATGTCATATTATAAAATATAAACTTGGGCGAATTCTATTACAAGAGGGTTTGTTAAATTAAAAATCCCCTTTAACATTGAAAACCCAAGAACATAAGTTATTTTGGGAAATTAACGGTTAAATTTTCAACGTTTTCCTGAAAAGAATCTAGTTATAAGGGATATCGCTTAAGTTATCTAAAATATAATTGAATAATCATGTTAATGGAACAAATTTACCTTGGGAGCTATATTGGTACGAAAGGTAATATTTAGTAATTATTATAGAAGCACCTGACACCACCGGGCAAAACCCCAAAGAAACAAAGTTACTGAAAAACTTTTCCCATAAATCCTTCCTTCTATTTTTCTTTTGTTGCCTTGTTTTACTAAACAGTTTTGGAAATAATTGGTACTTGATAATTTATTATATTTCTCTTACAATTATTCATTACTCTGGGATACATTTTTAATTCGTCCAGATGACGTAGTCATTGCTATCAATATTTAAAATATGTCCAAATAATTTTAACCAATTAATTTTGGAAAATCATCTTAATCAGTAATAAATTGCGAATTTCACAGGGCCGAACGGAAAAGGAAAAAATATAGATTCTTCCTGAAACAATATTTAATACGACACCTCCAACAGCTGTCTACACCTCCGCAAAATGTCAAATGACGGTAAAATAAATATTTAATTTTAAATAATAAAAAGTATTTGCCTAAAACCGTTATGCTTATTTAATTAATTAAACCAATTTAAAATTAAGGATATTTAGATCCAAGTATTTAATTATTATAAAAAATAATGACGTTAGTGAAGGCTTTTTACAAGTTAAAATCAAAAATCATAACTAATCTTAACATGTCCCTTACAAAATTACCAACGGTAAAGTAAACTCACAATTGATTAACTATTTAGTCCTTGTGTGTCACCAGGTTTTACAGTTTGAACTCATCACTTTCGTTAAGGTTATAAGGGCGACTAACGGGTATTGGCATAAAAAGATCCGGCCGGCTTTAAATTAACCATCTTGCAATAAACTTCAAGTTCTTCCACTGAATCTACCCTTCCTTATTGGTTTTTAATTCTAGTATTTTGCATTGGTTTTGATTTTGAGCATATTTGGTTAAGTCCCACCTTTTTCCAACAATTCCAAATTTCATTATCCGGGTTATGCTTTTGGATCTGCTGTATATACTTCTTAAGAATTTTTATGGAACTTACTTTTGTTCCAACCCTATATTTGCTCCTTTGATTCATTTTCTTTATCTACTAATCTAAGTCCCATCTTTATACCTTACTCCTACCTTTAATTTTCCAAAGTTAGAAATTAAAGTATCTTATTCTCAACAGTTATTTTTTTTTTTTTTTTGGTGGTTAGTCA
>JAGSMT010001417.1:0-13638 GCA_029286875.1 Lamproptera curius
AATAGTTCATTTTAGATTAATTCTTCAAAAACAAATACTTATTAAGTAACTATTAGATTTATGTATATTTGATATTAATTTATCGTCAGTCATAATTTGATATACAAGACATGACGTATTTTCATTGTTTATTGAAAATTTCACCGCTGATCTGATTCCAGTGTCCAAATGATTTCTTTTTACGGTAAATAGAAAGAAAGGACGAGAACCCTTAAAAACCTTATGCACCTCCTCTCATTATAGCTCTACGTCACCCCAATATTGTCTGATAGAAAATGTTATAGGTATTAAGGCCGCATCTATACATCTTGAGCGTAAAGTTTTAATATATAAGTAAATAATAAGGATCCTACTTTTATTATTCATATTAGTAAAATTTAAACTCGTTGCGAAATGAGAGTGTATACTAATTTTAAAATAATTGCCCAACAGAACATAATTTTCCGGGCCAGATCCCTTTTTTGTTAAAGTAATGATAGTGTTATAATAAAGTAAATATTTACTTTAAATCTATAAACACTTACAACTTACTTATAAACTGCCTCCGTAGCCTAGTGGTAATGAGATGTGCTTTAGAAACAGGTAGTCGTGAGTTCGAATCCTGCGTAGACTAAACAAATGTTCATTATTGTGTCCTAGTTGGTTAGGGCAATGTGAGCCGATCACCCAACTGTCTGAAAAGTAAGATGATCCATGCGTCGGATAGACATCTAAAAAGTCGGTCCACCCACCAACCCGCATTTGACCAACGTGGTGGGATACAGTCCAAAACCTCGATAGGGGTGTATTAAGGGAGGCCTATGTTCAGCAGTGGACTAACACAAGCTGATCATGATGATGATGATGAAATATTTACTGCTTTTTATTTTTAAATTAAGGTCCTCTTATACAGGACTCTAACATCAGAAAATTTTCTAAAAGGCTATCAATATTAAATAAATTTGAAGCCTTACATTTTTTAAAATGATGAAAAAGCAATTATGCTTATCTACTTCGAATAATTTTTTATTATTTATAATTAAATCTTATTTATTTTGTTTGCAATATTCCTGTAAGTCACCAGTTTAATTAAGCTATTTAAGATACCTGTTCAAAAGGATGCCACTATTTTTCAAACTTTTGTAAAACTATTTTAAAACGGCTTGACCATTAGCACTTCTATAAAATGACTTCGTTATTGAAAGTCATAAAAAAATGTATTTCAAATTCTACAAGTATATATAAGGCGTAAATTTTATTAAAAAACTTAAGGTAATTAAGAAATCGTAATGATTAATGAATCTATAAGAAATGAACTAATGCAGTACAAAAATTGAGCATGTATATATAAAGTAGCTTTCCACCACTACTGAAACGATTTTTTTTAGTTTTATTTAAAATCAAAATCAAAGAAACTGCTAAACTGAATCAAAGATAATTTGACTGATCTTGCTTTTGTATATATAAATTGTTAACATGAACATTTAATAAATTCTAACTTCATTCATTTTGCTATTTTTCATCCATAATCGTAGACGAAATTTGTCGAATTAACATCTAAAAATACACGTAGATATTTTCTGCAGACATAAAAATATCTAATGATGCCTTAACGTTTTTTTTATTTATTGATGTTTACCTTTGATTTTCAAAAATTTACATCTATGATTCTGCGCAAAAAAATAAAAGGTCTCCCATTACGTTTAATAACATTTATTTAATGTCTTTGCAAAACTAGATTTTGAAACCTGTGAAGCAAGCTGTAATCAAAAAGTCAAAACTAGTAAACGTTAAAGTTCAATTACAACAAGAAGAATTATTTTAATTTGACTATGATTTGTGCCTTTTTTTCTTGAAATATTTATTTTTCTTCTGAACACAGAAATGTTGTAAAAATTAATATAACAATTTTATAAACATCTAATGTAAACGAATTATTTAGATAAATCAAAACACGCCTTAAAATAGCGTTAAACTGTGGCAAGCGTCAGTCACAGTGCATACTAATATCAGCCTGAAACGATGTACATTTCGTTAAGCCGGTATTGGGCCCACAAACCAACAAAGGTTTGTTTTCGTTTAAATAAGATTAAAGCGGACGTTAATAGGCCATCAGCTTAATTTAAACTTTCAAGTTCTAATTTTAAAAATAAAAAAGAATCTATAATAAATTGAATTATTTAAGGTTATGTAACATTATAGACCTATATAATCGAATTTCTATAAAAATAATACTAAACATTTATTTTTATAAATGGTCAATATTAAGGTCTCCATACTTTTGTCATGTATATCATAACATCAAGATTCTTTTAAAACATTTTAATATTATTGACATAATAAAAAATGGAATCTTAGCATTTTGATTATAGGGTTTTGTTTGTTTTTGATACAAATATTTTTACCTAGCTCCGATATTAGAATCACCTGGATGCATAAAACATATAATGGCAAAAAGTTTTTGAAATCTCTTTCAACCCTAACAGTGCTGCGCTGAGGAAGCCTATTATCAAATTGACTTAAATCCAAACTTAATCACTTAGACGTATCAGGTCCCCTTTAACAGGGCGGCCTGGGGTGGTCCCACCATGAAGCCTGTATCTACGGTGTGGCAACGGTGAGTCAAAGAGTATAGTAAAAAAGGTATAAATATTTTATACCAACACTAATTTTACCCGCGATTCGATGCCACACCGTGATACTGTCTGTTTTTTTTTTAATTGGTTAAAGTGAAGAAACGAGCAGAGCGTTTAATTAAATGTTAGTGATACGCCTTGCCCATAAAGATCACAGCCTAAGTTTTTTAGTGCTCTTGGAGCATCTTGGGCAAACTGGTATTGACGTATTAGAAATGTGATCCGTCAGAGAACCAGTCACCAAAATATATTCCACCGGATTTATCAGCTGAAGTGGCAGAGGGCGGCCATATAAGCCGCAAAACTAAGTCACATAAGCTGGAATGGGAAAGTTTTGGAGTGGAGACCGAGGCTCGGCAAACGTAGCGTGGGACGCCCTGCAGCAAGACGGAGTGACGACATTCGCGAAGTAGCTGATGTGGGATGGATGAGAATAGCCGAAAATCGGAAGCGGTGGCGTTCATTAGGGGAGGTCTATTTCCAGCAGTGTGGCAGTGGAGCTGTGGACTGACACAGGCGGATGATAATGATGTCTACGACAACGCAGACTTGTTGCACATTTACACTTACTTGTTATCCAATAGCTCACAAATATTGTTAGGAATGGAGGTAAAATTATATTAACTTATTATGCATAAATTGAGTTCCGCAAAGTCGCATTGTTTTTGGAGATTCCACCAAGGAGGGTAGAGTAAGAACTCAAATCATATTAAAGTAAAAGTAATCAACGGAATTAAATTTAATGGTTTTAGGTTAATTTTCAAACATTATTAATAATTCAAAAGAAAATGAAACCTTGTTATTATCAAGGAAATGGTGTAAAATGTTTATTTTGTTGGTTTTGTCACAATGAAAAAAAAAGAATGCTTGTTAACTCATTTCAAGCAATAATTTTAATAAACATTAAATATCTGGATTAAGTCAAATTTATACAAATTATAATAAAAAAAATGAAAACATTGCGTTTTGCCGGTAATTCAATTAATTAAGGTCAACTTACGTGACATATGTTATAACTTGTATAGAAAAGACGCCAAATTTATAAAGCTAATTGCTTTACAATATTTGAATGAAACTAAACTAAACTAAATAATCAGTAGCTTAGCAGTGGCTTAGATATTTGTTGTAATTAAATCACTAAACAAGTTTATCTAGATCAATACTGCTGACGGGTAAACTGAATTCAAACAAAACTTTCACAAAAGTCTCATCACGGAGTTAATTTAGCTGATAAAATATTAGGATTACTCAGTACATTTAATAAAGTTATTTATTTGATGTGTAGACCTCTTTTAAGTAAACGAATAAATTGGTTTAACATACATAAAGTAAGGACTAAACTACGAAATTTTTATTAAGTTAGATTTATAATTTTTAACTTAATATCGTATAATTTTGTAAAATTGTCACTATAGAGAAATAAATAAGAATACTCAAGCGCTAATGATTACTGAGACTATAAAACATAAATTCAATTTTTTTTCAAATCTCGTATTTCAATCTAGATTTTTAAAGAATATCTATTTTATAAATAACTAACTTGTATCAAGTCTAATCTAACTATAAACTTATAAGTTATATCTTTCAATTGATAGTAAAAGATTTTCTTTATTGATAAATTGTAAATAATTTACTATATATATATATATATATGTAACATTTTATTGTTTATTTTTCGAAACAAAGATATCAGCAACCAAAATCACTCCTAAGATACTGGAACTAACTCCTATATACAATTAACAAGAGGTAAAGATATTTATTTCAATATCTAAAATAATCGATGATTTCTAATGTCTGGCACCTTTATGGACAGCGTGACGAAAAACGGTGAAAATTTACGACGACATTAAAGACAGTTTTATATTTACTTAATACTTAAACATTCAATCCCAATTCATATAAGGAACGTAGAAACGATTTCTATGAAACACTAGTCAGGATTAACAAATTAAATCAGAAAAATATTTATAACTGATATTAAAGAACTGTGCAAAAACGTTCATAAACTAAATTCAATGGAGCACAAAGTTTAAAAGACCCCCAGCCCAACATTATTATCAGAACATTAATATAAATTTATAACTTAGAAATTTGGCTTTTAACGGTAGCAAGACCGCTCAAAATAAATCAGCTTAATAAGAAAGACGGAATGATTAAATTATGAATTTTTTCTTATATAATGATGCAATTTACATACCTTTTTCTCATAACGCATAAATTATTTGATGACTGTTTTATCACTCTGACATGGAGTTTGTAGTATAAGTGTATTTAGTATTTTTCAGAGGGTATAAGTCATTTTAACAAAAAATATAACCGTTATAAATTATGAATTATGAGACTGAATTCACAAACGGAGGTACTCAATTCAATGCATGTGTATTTTTTAATACATTGTACCTCTTTGGGCTCCAGTTGCAATAAAAAAAATGTTGTGTTCGGTTACTTATAAAATCAAGCGTCCGTATGCATCGTGTCAGAATGCATTTTACCTCCACAGTCCAAAGAGGAAGCTTCATTTGCATTTGACGCAGTGTTGTAATGATTTATTTTTGTACATATACACAAAAAAGCAATGCGCATAAAATAAGCGGTTGAAAGCGAAATAAAGCTTGAAGCTCATAATTTTTTTTAATTAAAACAGTAAAATTATGTGTAGATACTCGAAACAGGCCATAAGAGTGGTTTTATTATTTTTGCAATTTTGCATTTTCAATCTGTTCGGGGATAAACTAGGGGTTTTAATAAGGATAAAAGTCACAGTGAAAATTTGTTATCACCGAAGCGGAAGCCATGAAACTTGATACATACGAATATAACACCTCATTTATGTCACTACAAAGTATATTTGAATATACCTCGCAAAAATTCCACTTATTTTACGCGGACGTAGTTGCAGATAGCCGCTAGTACTTAATATAGATATCGTTTTATATAATGTTATAGGACTTACTATAAAGGAATCGAGGAAGCCATACAAGCACATTGGTTCATATTGCGATGACGATTGATCAATAAGAACGTTTGTCTTATGACGTCATAATGTTATCCTGGTTACTTTGTTTCCAGTTATTCTAGGTTTCTACATTGGTTAAACAATTAAAAGATTTAATGTATTATTAATTTATAAACATACAAACTCACTTAACGCCTTACATCTGTTATGACGTGTTTTATAAATATAAAAGTTTGTTCCTGTAACTTACCGTCGGAAAAAATGTGACCAGCAAGCAAAATCAGTGGATAAAGCTAGTAATATAAGCAGTGATTCAATGAGCAGCGTGAGTTCAATGTGGTTTCCTTTCCTGCTTTCCTAATTAATTTCATTGTCAGTTGCGGATATTGTTTGATGTGAGAAGCCGAGAAATGGGTTAATAGATTCATTGTTTTCGGTGCGATAATCCTAGGTACTATCAAGTGTGATAGTTGAGTTTTGTGAGTAGGTTTATTAGAGAACTTTGAAAATACTATACGTATAATTTGACAATTTAATACTACTATTGTTTTATAAATGGTTATTTATATCCACAGCTGCTCTGTAAACAATATTAATAGTATTTGTTTTGTGATTATTTTCACACTGTAAACTTTCCCGAATACAATTTTAACCCACTAAATAATCTTACTTAATTACGTAATAACACCTCATATTCATGTGGTATTTATAACTTTTAATAAATTGATATTCAAACTTGAAATCAAATTCATACATTGATAAACATAAATTTACATCAAACTGTATAAAGCTTTTTACAGGTATTACCTAAATTCCGGTTAACTGAATTAATTTCTATCCCATCGTGCTAATTTATCTTCTGAAGGGTAAAGCCTAAACTTGTGACATTAAGATATTTTTATATTATTTTGTTACATATAATCTCTTCTGATTTTGAATACGTGGTTTTTAATTGAAGCGTTTGACTTACCTACGCATTGGTATCGTGAAGTTGCTTCAATTTAATTTATTTTGTTATTAATTTTAATTTACTTAAAAAAATAAGAATGTAAATGAATTCAATTTAAGATCGCGACAAATCTACTCACCGCCTTGTGACATGAGTTGTAAAGTCTAGTTTCCCTAGTGATTGCACTGGATACGGTGCCCATCACATTGGAAGACAGAAGTGTTTGCACACTACTCATTTGCGGCATAAATAAGCATCGAGGTGGTACTACTCCAGACGGTCCCTATACAGCACCTGTCGCCTTATTACACTGATATGTATATAATTTTTTTATTAATATCATCACTAATATGCCTATTCAGATATTCAGCGTCACATCCCACAAGTCCTCTGGTCACCCTAAGAAATGGCATATTCGTCTAGTACAGTAATTACGCCATCTCGAAGACTGTCAAAATATTTTATATATTTAATTACAGCAAATAAAAAACAATGTTTTTCTAGAACCTTTGTAATTTATCTGGAATCTTAGAATACTTTATGATACGTTTTGATTGTTAATATTATCTTGTTTAAAATAAAAGATATTTGAATTTTTTTAAAGTATTTGCGAAAAAAAATTGCGGACTATTCATAAAAATAGAAAACGTTTGTTTCGTGTATGTAAATTTAACACAATAAATTCCATGAATAGTTAACAGGAGCAAAATATTGTTGTCTTATACTTCAAAGCTATTATTAATGGGTTCAGACGTATCTCAAGAACGATATTATCGAATGATTTGATAGAATGCATGCAATAAACAATCAAAAATGTTTTGAAGAAGGGAATATTATATTGGTTATTATTGTTAGAAAATCGAATCCATTAATCTGCTCATATAATAGTTGTTTTTTATATGTATTTGCAGTTCGCGCTGGAGGACGCTGAACTGGGAAGGACACGCATAAATGTGAACGGCGAGTACATCATATACACATACAGACGATATCGTAATCATGGCTACGGCGAGACTCCAAAAGACCTGCAGAAAATGGTGCAAAGCCTGGTGAGTCTTGCACATCGTCTCCAGATGAACTTGGTAAAACCAAGGTCATGTTTAACGAGCACATTGATCCGGGACCGATCACAATTGATGGCGCCCCTCGAAGTAGTTTCGGAGCTACGTTTACCTGGGGCAAACGTTCCAACTAGGTAGAAACAACTTTGAGGAGAGGCCAACAGAAGGATTCGGCTGGGCTGGAGCAACTATAAGCTTTTTCCGAGTTTTCTCGTCACCCATCCCATAATGCATCAAATCGAAATTCTTCGATCAGTGCGTCCTACCTGTTAGTGACCTACGATGCCGAGGCTTGGACACTAACGGCTCGATTTGACCTTAAATTTAAAGTCGCTCAGCGAGCTATGGAGAGGGTTATGCTCGCAGTAACTCTGAAAGACCGCATCAGAAATGATGCGATCCGTCAGAGAACCAGAGTCACCGATATAGCCCACTGGATTAGTAAGCTGAGGGCAGGGGCAGTCCATAAGCCGCAACACTGACGACCGCTGAAGTCGAAAGCTCTGCTAGCCGACACCGAGGCTCGGCAGACGTAGTGTAGGGATGCCCTTTTTTTTTTTTTTACCGTGGGGAATGCCTACGATGCCCGTCCTCGCGGGGGCAAAAGACGGTTATGTCGGACTCGCACCGACTAAAACCACCACGTTGTCCTCTTCCTGACGCTTTTAGGGTGGGGTCACAGGAACGTTTGCACTCATCTGCAACCCCACCAGTGCTGGCCGCTGAAGCAGCTCCCATCTCGGCCTTGGCCATCTGCCTCCCACTGGGCGCGTCGGAACTAGCGCGCCCTCGTCTCGGCCCTGTAGTTGGGTAACAGACTCCCCGAGTCTGTTCTCGAGGACCATAGACCAGGAGTTTCCAATCCACACAGGGACGATACTCCCAGCCCCAGCGGCGGCCCGGATGTTAAGCTCCGCGCTGTCCATTTCGGCCGTAAAGGAGGAGAGTCGACGACACCATGCCGAATGTCCCTCCTCCCACGGCCCTCCACACGCATCAGCGGTGCGGCCTCGAGTCGCGGAGGATAGGAGAGCGGCCTACGGAATACCGACACCCTCTTCCCCGACTCCACCCTGGGTTGAGAGACAGGAAGGGCGGCACGTCTACCTCCTGCAACCCGTCCCTCGCACCTCTCTAAAGGCGCATCCAAAGCGGGCTTGTTCAGCCCGCTTGGAGCAGCCTCCCACGGCCGCCTCCACCTCAGGCCGGCCAGGTTCTCTTAGCTTCCCGCGGCTGACCCAAGCCGCAGGTACTGAGCCCCACCGCTGCGACAAAGCGAGAACCTGTTCGGGGGCGTGTAGGATGCCCTACAGGCAAGACGGATTGACGAAATTCAAAATGGCTGGTGTGGGCTGGATGAATAGCCGAAGATCAGAAGCGGTGGCGTGCATTAGGGAGGCCTATGTCCAGCAGTAGACTGTAACAGGATGATGATGATGATGATTTTGAGTTTGGCAAGATATGGAAGAAGTTTTAAAGAACAATGTAACAAATAATAATTTGGTGAAATAGTACTTTCTGTTTCTTACGCGAATGCTATCATGATAAATAATACAATTTTATGAATATTATCTTGTACAATTACTTAAAATAATACCGTACGTTTTAACGATGTATTTAGAATTCACGGTAGCCGAATAAACACTGACATTCAGGCGCCCAAAATGACCAGGACCGACTAAGATGTTGACGACTAAGATCCTAGTAAGGGTAAGGGCAATAAAATCCATTTTTTTTCATTTGGTGAAATGTTGAAATATTGAAATGTAATGTATTAAATATTATTCTGTAGGTTTTTGGCTAATAATAAAGAAAGTTTTCTCTTATCTCACAAATAAAAAGAATGAATTAATTTGAATTGTTTGCTGATTGCATTTTTAATAAAATCTTAAGATTTTTTATATATATATATATATATCATATATATATATATATACATATATTATTATATTACAGAATAAATTAGGGGCCCTAGGACGTCTAGACGGTTATGCAGTTTTAACCTTGTAATTTAATTTGGAGCTTTAATAGTAATGGCAACAAGTAAGGGCTTACATTTAAAATGAGTATCTTTGGAACTTATGGACGGATTAAGACACTTTTCACTTTGATTTTGAGTATCAAGAATAGGATATATAGGTTACCACTCTGACGTAGTGGTAGAGTGTAGCACCTGCGACTTGGTCAGGCCGCGAAAGATACCTGTATATTTCACCTTAACGTATATTCGGCAAAATGAGGTTTAAACATGACTAATTGCAATTATAAAAAAAATATTGAAATAGTTATTGTGGTCGTGGTCGTTATTTCGCTTTATTTTAAAACATAGATAAATGCGCTCGTGGACTTTATGTATCGACCATTTAAAGAAGTACAATTACGAAGAACATACTTTATGTCTACCTTTTACGGTTTTGCAGAGTTTGTATTTTAATCGCAATCGCGGTTGTAATTTTGGTGAGTATTTTTTAATTTCTCAAAATCTAATAAGCTACAGCTACAAGTTATTAAAAAGAATGAGACCAATGGAAAGCTAATATCTATTATTTAAAGAATAATGAACTAAGTTACAAAGAGCTCAGAGGTCACATACGTAAAAAAAAATACGTTACGCATCATTTTCCCAGTATTTGCACAGTCTGTCATCATTATCATCATCATCATCATCAGCCTGTGTTAGTCCACTGCCAACATAGCCATCCCGTAATGCAAGCTTTCTCCATCAGCGGGTTTTTAGCCGTATCCCACCACGCTGGTCCAATGCTCGTTGGTGGGTGGACCGACTCAAATTGTCCATAACCAATCGAAGCAACGATAACACAAAGGTGTTTCCCGCGGATTCAAACACGTGACCTGCGGTTTATAAAGCAAGGCCAATACTTCAAAACCATGGAGGCGCAAACTGTAGAGCTGTTTTAAAACGCAAAGTGTTTTCTAAATTACTGCTTTATGGGAAAGTATCTACATACGTATCAACAAAGGTACCGCAATGATATTTCCTGTTTCGTGGTCGACTGTCGACATCTTTATAAACTTATAACAATCTCAAACAAATGTTCTTTTTATATTTGACATTTTGTATTTGGAGAGGCATTTCACAATAACTATGTTGGTGTATATTTACCTAGTCAAAGAGCTTATTTAATTATTTTATAGCTTGTTTTATAAAATATCATTCAATAAAAAAAGAAAACCAATATCAGTGCATTTCCGATAAATGTGTATATATATATGGTTAACTATGAATGAAGTAAACAACAAAATTTTGTGAAATTGAATTACTATTTAATATGTCGTACCTAGTTAAAAGTATTTCACTACTGTAAACCTTTAAAAATACTTTATTTTTCATTAACAGAATACGTTTATATAATAATTAGTTTTATTGCATCAAATGTTATCTAAAATTATTATGTAGTTTAACGATTATGTTTCGTATAAACCAAGAAACAAAACAGAGTACACAAGTAACAAACATTTGGATATAGGTAAGACAGCCTGTAGTTGCAGACATATTCATGAATACATTAAGTTAGTGAATGATGGCTGAAAATAATCAAATCCTCAAAATTTGCAAAATAAATTTGTGTGAGTTTACTTACATTGAGTTTATTTACATTGAGTCAGTTTTATATAACATTCCGTTAAAATACATTATAAATGAGCATCGTAACAAAATTGTTTATTTTTACTAACAATGACATTGAATACTTTCTTGTGTACTCAATTTTTTTAAACTTAATTTTCATGATTTTATGCTTGTATTATATTGCTTTATTAATTATTACTAAAATCTTATAAAAACTAACTTAAAATCTAATATGCCTCAATTAAATTTTTTACAATGTTTTACATTAAAATGGCTGTTGTGGGTTATTCTTACAACATAAATATATACGCTTGCGGCCTTTATATCTACCATTTCAAGAAGTACAACTATATATACCACTCATTAATTTTAACTTTTATAGTTCCAGCAGCGCTCGTAATTTAATGAGTCTCGAATAATTTATGGTACCTTATTTTTTTATTAATCAAATATGTATCAAATTCTATAACCAAAATATTAAAAAAAATAAGACCACGACAGATAATACCTACCGTTTAAAGAATAATCAAAATCGGAGTACTAGGAGCGGAGCATCGAGGTAACATCTATTTAAGAAAAGACGGCTGCTCAATCATTTGAGGTACTCAAATTGGAGCGTATCTGAGTTGAGAACCCCCCTTTTTTGAGAAATCGGTCAAAAATAATGGTTTTCTGAGCAAAATAAACTGCTAAAGACGTAAAAATAACGACCCATTTAGCTACCTGATATGCCATAGGGTCTTGTGACAGTACGTACTACGAAAAAAATATTGCACGATGAACATAGCTTTTTTCGTAACTGCTTATTTGTTACTATATGGTAGGCATTTATTTACAAAATGTTAGTAATGTACTACAAGCTTTGCTTAGTTTGGGTCTATACGATGTTGTTCTTCATCCAAAAATATTGTATTATATCAAAGAACTTAAAAATCGTTTTTTTAGTAAATACCCTTTAATATTGGTCATAGTAGTAAATTGATGTAAAATGTGTCACACTCGGAACAATTGTTCAATATTAAAGATATATTTACCCACGACACATAGACATTGATATATTGATATTTAAAACAAATAAATTATCCTAGAAACATCTCCCTGACCAAATGGGCACAACCTGAGACCCTCGTCACGGGTTGATCAATTTGAAAAGGTTTATTTTGCAACTTTTTGTTTTTCCCAGTGGCAAAGGTACAATACAATTCAATCAATAATTGCGTTCATCACTTTTATAATTAAATTACTTCTATTGATAGATGTGAAAATATTTGTCAATATATCTCGTCTCGAGGCGGTAAACGCATTTGTAGTGTCTTACCCTACTTTTCTTATGGACAGGGCATTTACCATGACGTGATGATCCTGCCTAGGCTTTAATCAATAATAAAAAACAAATTTCATATATTATGTTGTTGTATTAAAATTAAAATGTTAAGAAACTTGCTTCGGATACATTAATCACACAATCGCATCAATAAAGACATCAATTTCGTTAAGTAACTCTGAATCACATCTGTGTCCATCAAATATTAGACAATATCAGAGTTTCGTCACAAAAGTAGTGAGAACGTTTGGAATATTTATGTGATGATTAAGTTACTATGAAGTTGGTAATGCAACAATGTTGTAATAAAATGTAATTAAATTATGAAATTATTCTACGCATTCTTTTATATGTCTCCTGCATCCGTTTTGCTGTGGCTATATTTTCTAACTTCTGAAGGAAGAAACAAAAGTGACACCATCATTTAATTACTTGTCCCATATAAATATTATTTATTTTTATAAAATAGTTGTTTATCTAAATAATATGAAAATATATCGTAAATACTATGTAAAATATATTTAAAATCTGTGTAATAATAAGATTTAAGACTAAAACAGCGTTTTACATAAAATGTCTGTAAGAAATAATGCCTCACACCTCGACATTACACCAGCATTAAGTTAACAGCTTATGTGATATTAGAAATTCCGTAGGCAAACTTTAATAATCTATTGTACCACACATTGCAGAGATAATCAGAAATGTCACTTAAAAACAGTTATTCCTAGGGTTTGTTTTTAATTTTAGCATGTTTGAGCAAATAGCATTACTAGATACTGGTTTATGACGAAAATTTTTTTAATATTCGCCATATCCGGGAGAATCTGCATCAAATTTTTATCGTTAAATTGTTTTTAAGTGATGAAACAGACGCATAAATAGATGTTTTAAATCTTAACAGTTATATAAATTGCGGTGAAATAGCGCAGAAGTAACCATTTTAAAACTGCCTCCGTAGCCTAGTGGTATGAGGCGTGTGCTTTAGAATCCGGAGGTCGGGTTCGAATCCTGCAGGGACTCAACAAATAGTTCATTGTTGTTTCCTAGTTGGTGAGGGCAATTTGGGCCAGATCACCCGTTTGTCTGAAAAGTAAGATGATCCATGCATCGGATGGGCATGTAAAAGTCAGTCCACCCC